>JAHREE010000567.1:8885080-8992109 GCA_033628505.1 Tringa tobata
AGCCGGTGGGACACCGTTTGTGACTGGCCACCAACTGGATTTGACTCCATTCACCACCACTCTCTGGGCCCGGCCCTCCAGCCAGTTTTTAAGCCAGTGGAGAGTACTCCCATCCAAGCCATGGGCAGCCACTTTCTCCAGGAGGATACTGTGGGACACTGTATCGAAGGCCTTGCTAAAGTCCAGGTAAACCACATTCACAGCTTTCCCTTCATCCATGGGTCTAAGGATGATGGGTCTAAGCACTCAGAAAGACAATAAATAGTTAGTCATAGTCCAGATCATTTTTCTGCTGCAACCTGTAGGTGCAGCTTTGTGTTGGTGTTAGATCATGCATCCAGCATTGAGGAGCAGTTGAAGCAACATGGCAGCCTCATGGTCTGGTGGTTCCGTATCTGCTGCTGGGAATGGGGGAACCCGTGCAGAGCCAGGGTTACTCAGACCTGTTGGTTTGGTTTTTTTTCTCATGTCTCTTTTTTCCATGAGGAAAAATGGGAAGAGGACAAAATGAAATTACGAAATGCAACCAGGAGGGATGTAAATATATGTCAATCTCTCCCATTTTTCTCCTCTGTTTTTTTCCTAAAGATAGAAAAAACATTATATATTTAGTATGTTCTGTTTTTTTTTTTTAAAAAGGAGATATATTTCTTTAAAAACAGCAATCACAGAGCATTCAGAAAAGATCATTAACAATTGGTCAAAACCACTTGCTTTTTCCTCCGATTCTAATTGTCTCTCTCTTGGGTCTCAAAGTATTCCATAAACTGTAACGTTTATTTAAAGTCGTCTGGGGACAGCATAGACTGCCTGGAGCTGCAGGCCACACTGTGCTGCCTTTTCTTACATTGATGTTGACCTGGGTCCGGGTGCTTCTGGTCTTGCAGTTATATTTACTTCCTCTGAGCTTGGTGCTATATCCCCTTCTCCTTTTCAGCCTTTTGAGGCTTGCCTTGCAGAGCCTTTTCCTTCATGTTGTTTTGCTGTCCAGCGAGAAGCTAGATAAACCTTCCCGGGCCACCACAAATGACCATTTGCCTGTGATCAATTTGCACGTGGTGTGGCAGTTAATCAATTTTTGCCTGCTAAACCGCAAATATTTAGGATAGATGAGGAGGCTGGACCTCCTTGGGGAGAATGCGTCTGTGGAAGAAAAAGGAGGAAAGGATGGGGTGAAGCAGAATGGTGATGGTCATGATGTGCCTCAGCTGTGACACGGCCAGCCAGGAGTGACAGCATGTGCAATGTCCAGCCACAGTGTTTCTTCATGCAGTTGCACACTTCATTCCAGCCTTTACTCTGTAACCCAAATAGTTCCTTAGGCTAAGTAGTTCCTACAGCTCATGAATTTTGAAAAGCTCCTTTACCTATCATTTAAAATTTCTCTGTCAAATCGATATTGGTGCGCTTCATTTTGCAGAGTGCTGTGCAAGGGCTGTTGAACTCAGCGCTTGTTGACCTTAAGGCTAAAGGCCTTAAGTATTTTACCGTGTTCGTAGCCCCTTCATAGCTGCACATAGTTGCATGGAGTGCGGGGGCACCCAGGCTGGCTAGATGAAAGCTAACTCGGTTTCTGGCAGTGGGAAAGCTGCCCCGGACAAGATGTCCTTGGCTTTTCGTCACACCGTAAATGCACACTGAGTGTTGAGCTTCGTGACAGCATTAGCAAGAGAGTAATGCTGATTTCCCTTGGCAGAAAACCTATCGGAGAGCGGCAGGGGAAGAATGCCTGGTCCCTGCTGCGGTGACCTGCGGTGATGCAGGGATGGGGGGGAAGGGACCGGTACCCAAAGCGTCACACAGTTTGTGCGATCGTGTGCAGCGTGGCACGGGCTCCGAGATGCATGACTGTCAAACCCGTAGCGTGTTGTTTGAGTGTGACAGATTCTTAGGGCTGTGAAATAAATTAGATTGCGTCTCTGTGAGTCTGGAAATAGCACCCCCCTCCCCTAGCTGAGCCCCTGCTCACAGCCTGATGCTGTGTCAGAGCCAGAACAGAAGTAAGCTAGTCTCCTCTTCCCAAATCCTGGTTTCCACAGACCAGAAGAACAGTGTGTCCTTGGATGGCTGGGAACTGGGGACAAAGAGAGGAGGCAACTGTCTTTCAGTCAAGAAGCAACCCAAGACATTTTCACCATTTTGTTACACAGTTTCTGTCTCTTTCTATATTTTTTAGACAAAAAATACTTCAATAAACTTCTATATGAACCATCCTTAGAATGTTTATCTCTGCTCAGGCTCGCGAGGAAGACAAGCTCTCTGGAACATGCAGTGCTATTCCTAAGTAACCAGGTTTAAAGGAGTTTTGATTAACATCAGATATTTCTAGAAGCTTATTAGAAACTGAAACCTCTCTGACATTTCAGATTTGTCTCCTGCTAATTTTGGAAGACATTCTTTACACTAACTTAGATACTGTATCTTCAATTCATATTTTCTGCCTTACCTCAAAACCAACTAATGAAGTTTCTGAAAATGTTCAAAAATATCAGTTCTGCTACACTTTCTTCTTCTTCTGATCAAAAAGCATGACAAATAAATCCTCTACAATAGCTTGCACTTAACTACTGGCACTACATATCAGACTACTTCACTGCTTGCAGCAGCTACCAGTTTAACAATCTCTTTTTCCCTTGTGGAGGAAAGTCTCGCCAGCCTCAACTAAATATTTGGGGTTACTAGCTGTTAAGAGACTGTATTAGATTTATTTTTATAGCTCTAAAAGTGATCATGGCTGCTTTTCAGCACATACTCAGCATTAGAGCCCCTGCTTCAAAGAGCCTGTAATGTAAACCATGGAAGATCAAAAGAAAACAGGTTGCCATGGTGGATGGAAAGTCTTATAGACCAGTACGCGGCTCCTCAGAGTGCGGCAGGGAAATCTGCCACATGGAGGAATTTCTTTTGTGATAGAGCTGGACAAAATTTTTCTGACTTCACTTTCTTAAATGGAAAATATTTAACAACAAAAAAAACCAACCCAACCCCCAAACAACTCAAAATGCTCTGAATCATGATAAAAAACAACTTGGAAAGACAGAATTTTCCACGATATCAATATTGTGGTCCTCATGGACATCCGGTGTTTTCTTTATAGGGCAAACATATATGTGTTTCTAAAGACAGAGGGGTAAAATGAAAATGCAACTTAGATTTTCACCCAAAGCCAAATGCCTCCTAACGATTAAAGCTTTAGGCTTTTAGGAAAAGTGTAGCTTCTCATAACATTTCAATGAAGCAAAAAAGATAGGTGAATGGAGGTCGATCAAAAAGCACAACACAGGGACTTAAACTGATCTCAGATGAAAAAAAAAAAAAAATATTTAAAAATGGTCTCTGAATTGGTTAGCGTCAGAGGAGACTGTGTCCGTGATGCTGCACTTCAGTTCTAGCAAAGCTGGATATATGGAAACAAGGAGAAATCAAGTGAGCCTCTGTGAAACAGTGGCTGGGTTTTGTGTCTTTGCTCACTTGTTTGCTTGCTTTTCACTGTTTTAAAGTCTCCTGATAGAAGATGTCAAATGCTTTTGATTCTTGCTGATTTCATGGGAGCTGAGGATGCTTTGATCCCAGAAGACAGACTCTGTAATTACCATTGTTCCTGTGATCAATATATTGATCTGCAATGAAACAGCACAACATCAGCATACTTGAGTGTTTCTTTTATCTTTGGGATGAAAACTTGGAGAGTTTTTCTTCCTGTGAGATTATTTCCTATATTTTTCAGAATACTGACAAATTAGTGAGATTTTATCAGAAAGGGATTTTTTTTTTTTTTTCAGAGAGAGCAATTATCTCAGGGATGTATTAATTTTTATTTATCGGGGACAAAGAGTCTTCTATCAAAAAATATAATCAGGCAGTCAAGCCCAAATACCTTATTTAGAAAATTAAAACTTATGAGCATGAGAATGCCAAGCAATTTACAGTTCTGTACAGCCTTTTGGCTACCTTCTTAATACTTAAGGGGAGCTACTTCCAAAATAGGTCTATGGCTTGAGTGAGATAAAACCACAACGGCTAAATTTCATTGATATAACCACACCAACAGTTACAAGAGCAGGCTCTGTTGTTTCCTTCTTAGGCACATGGCTTTGAATTTTGCACCTAGTGTTGCTCCTTTATATGCTGCATTCATTTGCTTTTTGCTCCTGGCAGATAAGCTGAGCGCTATTAGTATGCATTTCCATGTATTAATATGTTAATATGCTATGGCTAAATGCAGATAAGTAAGGAGGTGGAATGAAAAAAAAGTCCTCTAGCCATCCAGTTTTTCAGCCATGCTCTGTTTTTCACTGTTTCTTTTTCAAGCACTTTGTTAAGATTTTGACTTTCCAAAAATTATAAAAAATGCCCCCTGAAGAAAAGCCAAGAAGAAGAACATAAAATGAGGAAGAAACCCCCCACCTGTGTTCGTACTAGTGCCAATATCATTTGTGCGATGCAGCCGTCACAGGCTTCCTTCCTGCAGTCAGATTGAGCCAAGGTGTTATTACTCTACTGGGTGCTGTCTGCATTTTTTTTTAAAGTAACTCTTTCTCCTTTGAAACCCTGTTTTTCAACAGTGTCACTTCACCATTGCTCTTCTGTAAATTGTGTACTGTTGCTTCAACCAAGCCAAGCAGATTAACTGCTTAACCAAATTCTCCTGTTACCTTTTGAACACTCGTCAGCTAAATACTCCAGTGTGCCAATACTCACATTTGGAGGGAGGAGGAAGAGTCAACACATGGCAAGATTTTAGGTCTTTTGGGGGACAATCATATTCTTAAAACCAATTTTCATCAATTACCACTAGAATAAAAAATAGGAGTCATTTAGTGGCAAGAGATACATTATTTGTTTGGAAAACTCTAATGAAGTCAGTAGAGGTCTGTAAGCAAAGACCGGCTCCAGATTTTTAGGTCTCGTGGTCACTTGAGACAAGTGTGAGCAAGTGTGAACTTTCCTACGCTGCCTATAAAAGTAGGGGAATGACAGAGATGAAGGACATTCCAAGCTCCTTTACACATATCCATTAACATGTCTAAAATCTAAACAAAACTATTTCTGCCATTCTGGGTCTGGGTTTGCCTGGAAGAGAGTCAAAGGCTTCTGTTGGCTTCTGCCAGAGGGCTGCAAGCAATGCTTCCCCCACCAACCCTCTGCGCCTGCAGCCATGCCTCTTCTGGGTCCTCTCTCATAAGCATTTTAATGCTTTTAAAGAGGTCCAACAGGATCCAAAGAGAGGCAATCAAGAGGACTCTGCTGCAGGATTTTTCATAACCAGTGGTCAGGATATTTTTTGGAAAGGAAAAGAGGTTCAGCTCCCTTTATGCACGGAGAGTTGTGACTTGGTCTCCTGCAGCTGTGCTGTGTCATGAGTCACTGGATCATTGGGTAAAAGCCTGCCCTTGCTATTGTGTTCTTTGGTGGATCACAGCCTCAATTATTCTTGGCCAAAAGTATTTCCAGCTGCAATTGTTAAGTGCATTTAGCTTAAGTCTGTGAAGAGTTTGGGGGCAACAATAAAATGCAGCTTTTGACAAACAATTTTCTTTGCTTCCAAGAATTTCTTGGCTCTGTGTAGAATGGCACCCTAGACTATGAGCACGAAGGCTGTTTCCCACAGCTGGAGTGGGATTCATTGGGCAAAAGCCTCCAATGTTTGTGGGGAAGGAAATGCATGAGTCGTGTAGGCAGTATGGTATATAGAATCAGGTAGATAGATTGTATCGTCTCACCATTTATTTAAAATGCTGGCTGTTTATTTTCTTGTATTATTTTTCACGCATTACTAATGATACAGAATCATAGCATCATCATTATGTACATCAGTCATATATCTAATTCTCTAGGAAAATCCAAGCATAAAAATTTTTTCTAAAGTTCTAAAAGAAGAAGTTGAGGGGTTTATTTTACTTTTTTTCAGAGAAATATGCTCAGAGACTCAGAATCTGAATCACTGAGCAGCTGTGCCTTAGTTTCTGTTACCATCCTAAGGACAATAGTATGGATTTTTTTGGAGTATGTGCTCTTAAAATCTGCCTGCATCCATTTCCTAGAGTAGCAACAGTCTAGAAAATGTCAGATGTACCTATATAGAGTATCTATCACTTTAAAATTATAATTGGCAATAGAAGCTAGCTTTGTATCAGTTAATTAGATTGCATGTAACATGGTAATGAGGTCACAGAAACTAATTTCATGACCTTTGTTATAAATAGCCATTAATTAATGTATAATTAATCTTCACCTTCAATGGAGGCATTGCATCTGATTTGTACATGAAAACAAAATTAGAAAACATCATATTCATGTTATATATGATTGTTGATTAAATGGCTACCGTATCTAAATGATTCCCAAATTATCACACAAATAAGCTATGAAGGTAATCAGATAAGAATGATTTGCTCAGTGTTAGAGTTTGCTCAGTGCATGACTACAAGCTAAATCATCAAGCAGCTGTTTGAACACAATGCAAACTCACCAAGACATCCTAAAATATCATCTCTTATTTACAAAACCAGGGTCTTATTTCTGGTAAAGCTTGGACTTTGTGATGGAGAAAAGAAGAAGCTGCTATAAGCAATGACATAATCTAACCCTTTTGATCAGATCATAGAATCATAAAATCATAGAATAGTTTGGGTTGGAAGGGACCTTTAAAGGTCATCTAGGACAGATGTTCAACTAGACCAGGCTGCTCAGAGCCCCGTCCAGCCTGACCGCCAATGTTTCCAGGGATGAGGCATCTACCACCTCTCTGGGCAACCAGTGCCAGCGTCTCACCACCTTCATCATAAAAAATTTCTTCCTTAGATCTAGTCTAAATCTGCCCTCTTTTGGTTTAAAACTATTACCACTTTTCCTCTCACAACAGGCCCTACTAAAGTGTTTGTCCCCATCTTTCATATAAGGCCCTTTTAACTCCTGAAAGGCCCTGGGACCCCAGGGACCTTTTGTCAAGCTTTGGTGGCAATACTGAGAGATTGCCCCCTGTTTCTCCTCTCTATGCCCTCAATCCCTCCTCCCTCAGCATAGCACAAAGAACAAATATTAGCATAGCTTAATGGCCAGGTCAGGTGCAAGCTCTGAAAGTGTGGATTTAAAATTTGGGATGAATTAAAAAAATTAAATGTGACACGACCAATATTATTAATGAAGGAAATGACATGCCTTCTTGCTTCATAGGAGAGGAGATAGCTCATTAATGAGCAATAATATATCAGAGCTGGTAAGATGCAAACAGTTGGCTTATGAGACTCTTGGTGGTGTATTATTCACAAGTGGCTACCTTGAGCCAGCCAGTCAGGAGCAGATGACTAAAAAGGATTAGCTGCTATTTTTTTTAAGAAATCTATTTCTACAGGATCTTTTCTTTTATGTATTTGCCATGAGCATATGTGGTGGGAGCAGTGAAAAGAACAGAAGGAAAACAAAGAGATATTTCGAAAATCAACAGCATTGGAAGAGATAGGGAAAAAAACAGCAAACTGAACCCCTCAAAAATTACTGTGGAAGCAGAATTTTCCTCCAAACCTAGAATGAAAAAAAAAGGCTTAATAACTCATTAGCAGGTCAGAAGCAAGGGTTGCGAATTTCCTTAGAGAGCAACCACAAACAGAAATGAGGGGGAAGATCAAATAAAAACAACAGAAAAAAAGAAGATCCACACAGTGTACTAGATGCCATAGAGATAGGGGCTGGACTTCAACTCAACATCAGTGCCATTGCCAGCAGATCCCACCTCTTTGCACAGAGCTGAGAGCTTCCTTGCACGATGGGAGGGGCAAATGTTGTCCAGTGGGTGGAAATGGATGGAGGTCAGGCAAAGGAAGGATAGTGTCAGGGTGATGTCCCTTCTCTGCTCCCTTCGTGGAGCTTTTGGTCTGAAACTGTTCCAGTACAGGAGGAAGAGCAGAACAATGAGGGACCATAGAGGGGAGAGCAACTGCCAGAGCTGGGGTGGTGATGGTGAGGAGCAGAGCTCCCTGGAGACACCTGAAAGCACAAAGTTCAAGGAAAAATCATGATAAAACCATCAAATCATTTCTTGCTCTTCAAACCTCAAATGATGTGCAGCCTGGATAGTCCTTAGTTCTTGGGTTCCTTTTTTGGTTCCCCATTTTACTGATGTTGACATGTGAGGGAAAAAGCTTTTTGCAGAGATCTGCTAGGGGGTTTGTTGGTGCTACCAGGTAACCGTCTCCTTAGACCTTAGCAAATGCTGTCCTAAGGAATCTGCCTGTGGAGTACAGCTACGCTGTCAAGTCCTCCAGTTCCAATCCCTCTGGATCAAACTCAGCCCCACAGTTTTGGAGAAATCACTCCCAGATCACCATAATCCAAGTAATCATTTTTGCATGGTCATAAGAGATATTTTAAAAAGCTCTAAATATTGATGCTTGATCATTTCTAGAAAATGGTTGTAAAAATAGCAACTTATTGATTCTAAATTATTTCCAGATCAAAAGTGATTAATTTTCAAATTAAAGCTTCAATCTGCAAGCATTTATAAGTAGCAGCCTTCTTTATGTCAATAGTTTTATTGAATTCATGTTATGAATTCAGAAAATGAAACCATACCGCCTCAGCATTGCAAACTCAAGCTAGGACTCAAGATCGTGCTCTGCATTACACAAATTGCAGAACTGGAGTTTCATTAGCACCAGGGTTAATCAAAGATATTGGATCCAAACTAGTCTGACAGAAAATTGGCTACTTGACAAAATCAGTATTTTCATGAGAATGCTTTCCAGAGAAAGTAAACTTTTTTTTGCGTGAAAGAAATGCTCCCCCTTTTTTTTCCCTCCCACAATTTTAGACACACACACACGCATACGTAACTTGGATGCAGAGATGCCACCAAAAATTTCTAGTGGTCTTTGTGTTGAGGTTCCTGTGCCATGTCACCTCTTCTGTGTTGAACTGAGAGGGCAGATGAGGATGCTTCACAGGAAACAGCATCTAGGCAAAAATCCAGGGATTAAACATAAATAAATAAATAAAGTTAGCAGACTCCTGTTCATTTTCTATAAAATACTGCTACAGCTTTCTGAGTCAATTTTTGGGGGTAATTGAAAGTATTTGGTTTCCTAAGAAGTTAAATATTTATTTTTAAAAGTCCCTCTGTTTCTGATTAGATATTGTGAAATATTTTGTTGTAATTGATAAATTACATGAAAAAGACCTTACTGAAGAATAGCTATTGCCCTGGAAAGTAGAAAAAATCACAACTCTTAAACAGTGCCAAGTTCTCTGAATCCTTACAGAAAAAACTGAAAAAACATAGTAAAAATTTAAAATTCTGGGTTTACAATCAAGACTAACGTTTGACAATGTCCTTTTAGCTGATGTTGAATGTTTATATTTTTAAAAATCCCTTATTATCATTTACTGCAATATATAATTACAAATATCCCTTGGATTTGAATACAAATAAAAATGAGACCAATGTTAACAGTAAAAAACAAAACCAAGACATGTCTGAAAGTCAGACTCATGTCTGCTTTGGAGTCAAAATAATTGTATCTGGCAGAAAACATGATGGCAATCACACAAAAAATTGTGCTCATCGTTTCAAAATTGAAAAGGAAAATAAATGGCAAAAAATCAGGGAGTTATTCTTTCTACATAGTGAAATCAGTCTTTTCATGATCACATGTAAGAAATGTCCAATTTTACATTAATGTGTATTTTGGATGACTACCTTTACAACTCCCCCTGTCAACATGAGGGACTCAAGCACCAGAGCGTGCCCAGAGCCCCTTACTTTGAGCAGTACGTGCTCTAGACGTTCGGTGTTTACAGACAATTATGCTGTTGGAGGTTTGTCCTCAAATATAAAATATGAACCATGTTTTGACAATGTAGTAGCCAAGGCCTGGCTGAAAATATGGAAGTCAACTCTGCTTTTTGGGGTGGGCATTGGAAATCATGTAGTCATTACAGTGTGAAGCTCCATGCCGGTTAATTTACCCAGTTTCTCTAAGTGATAAGAAAGACCCGTCTAAGCTGTAAGCCGTTATCTCTCTCTCTCTAAAAAGTATAATATAACATAACGTAACGTAGCATAGCATGACATAAATATAACGTATATAATGTTATTACTGCTATAGTATGGAGAGTACCAAACATATGCATATCAAATCAGACACTGGTGCTTCACTGCTGACACAGAAAAAATACACAGATTTGAAGGGAGATATTAAACTTGAATGTTGGCTAGGATTTTCTCTGTATATTTCCATACATTCTGATCGTATCCTTAGATTTTCTGTAGAGGAAAAAAAAAAATTAAAAAAAAGAAAATCTCTTTGAGCTTCCTGGATAAAAGGCACTGTATGGTTAATACGTGTTAGGTATGTGATGTATTCTTGATACTCCTGTAAAAGTAGACATGGATGGAAAGTCCATTGCTACTTTTATGAAGAGAGACTCCAAAAGCTTCCATTACATCCACACTAAGAATACACACTGCTTGTTGGTGAAAGTAGGATTGTCCACAAATTTTTATAACTAGCAAGTAGTAAATTCAACCTAAGATTTATTCAGAGCTCCCTGCAAAATAAGTAGATAGAAAGGGGCAAGCAGTTACGATGGGAAATCCAGTTCATTACCCTCCCCTTGGTAACAGCCTGAGAGTGGAGATTATGGGAATGAGGGGAAAAGTGGAGGATTCAGCTGGTAATTCTGTTATTTGCACAGTGAGTCTCAAGTCTAGCATCTCACTGTGCGGTCTCAGCTCTCACTCATCCCTTACCCGTTCTTTATTTATTCAATTCCTGAAGCTAACTTGCTTATTAATGTGGAATGATACCATTTAGAAAGCGCAATTTAGTTTGCTTCTTTCCTTCTTCACTGTCTCCGGTGTTGGAATGTGAAACAAAGATCTATCAGCCTGAAAGCACTGTTGATTCTGTATTAGATGACTTATTGTATGACCTCAGTGCTAAAATTTTGCTTTCCTGTTGAAGGATATTAATGATTAAGAGCAAAGTGGTGCTTTAAAGTATAGCACCAACTCAGGCCAACACAGCCAGTGTACAAATTGAGGGATGTAGGTATATATGCTATTATAACACTGCCATTATAATAACCTGCAGTCAGGTTAGGGTAAGAGAGGGGAGAGGACAATTTTCCTTTGGTAGGTGGATACAAGGAAGACAGCCACATGCTGTCCTTAACTATTTACTCAAAGCAGCGCCCTCCAGTACCCTACTCTGGTGACCAGTCACCAAAGGTTGTGGGGGCAGTGGCATTTCAGGGTAAGGCTCTGAGCTGCCAGCAGCATCGCCTCAGAGATAAGCCTGGTCTGCTCCAGGCTGCATTTGGACAATCAAAGGAGCAGAGTCTGAGGATGCTGCTGAGATGAGACAGACCAAAATTTAGCTTCTGTTCTAACGCAGGCATCTCCTTCCTCGACAGAATAAAAAAGGATGCAAATAGCATTGAGTAATAGAGGTACAAACAGAAAAAAATACTTATCTGCTCTTCTCCTACAGTTTGTTTACTTAGCTTTTTTGAAAGGGCCTTGATATTGTGGCATTTTTCAATGGTAGATATGTTTGTGTTGCCATTTAATTCATTACCCGAGGGTCTGCAGTGTAAAATACAATTTTCATACTTGGATTCCAACCATACCTGCCATGCATAATAAAACCCACACATTCATTTCACAAAAATAAATCAAATTCCTTTTGGAGGCATGCTTTTATAGGTGGCTGAATCTGCAGTGTTTCTGATTAGTCTAAAATAAAAAGGGAAGGGAAAGAAATAAAGAAAAAACATTTTCCCTCTCAATATTTCTTCACGGTATTACAACAGCTTCTGGGAAGGGGGACTGCTTGTTTCTTTAAATAGAGTATTACTTGTTAGCCATGTGTATCACACAATTAAGTGTGAGACAATTACTCAGCTGTGTGCAGATCAAGGAGAAATGCATGCACGCAGATACATCCTGGCTTGCTAACGTGCTCGCAGGCAGCAGTGTACAGCTGCCCCAGGGTCTCCCCCCCTTGAAGTCCAGCTGATTTCAAGAGCTGGCCTTGCTTGGACTCAGCAAGAAAAAAGCCACAAACCCAGCACCCAAGCCCTTTTCTGAGTTTGGAGATGACAGCATCACCCATCTCAGCTCTGAGATGCATCCTGACAGTGGTGACATTAGTAGCTCAGTGTCAGCCGGGGTGTCCAGCACCCCCCTGAAAGGGTTTGACAGCACAAATGCGAGCTCCTCACAAGAACAGTTGTGGCCTATTGGGTTATTAATGATTATTATACCGCCGTTTGTTTGTTTTGCCCTGCAAGTGGCACTCTGCACCAGTGGGGCATAGCTGTGTGCTTAATGCCCTGAATTTCCACGGAAGCAAATGGGATCTGTGGTTGCCCAGCACCTCAGAGGAGCAGGCACTAGTTACCAAGGAGTGAAAGGAGTAGAAAAAAGCACCGAGCACAGGAAAGTTAGCTGTGATGCCACACAGAAGATGAAGAAAATGTCATGCTCACTCACAGGACGTCATTAGCCACTGTGTTTTGTAAAATAATAACATAAAATGCTCCCTGCAGTTCACGCTTGCTTCTCCACTAAATCTAACACAGGTTCATAATAGGGAACATAAATATTCCAGCATCTCTGAAATGTGCATGAAGGATGGGAATGCTGTAGTTCCTCTGTCCTCAGCTTGCCTATTGCTGGGCGTACAGCCAGCTTAAGAGCATAGAAAATCAGAAGTATCCATATGAAAATGTCTGTGACTCAAGGCCAAGAAGAAATCCCATACATATCTCCAATATCTGCTTAACGCTGCCATTCCCTCTTCCAGGTCTTCATCTGAACCTCTCCGGAGTCAAACAAATGATGACTTTTGCATTCTCTGGGTTTCAGATGTGTCCCGAAACCATCTGACTGCAGAAAGCCTTTACCATTGCAAAGGTTTCAGGGAAGGGCTCACATTCCTTACCATATCTGCTTGGTTTTCATATCACTGGGCTGGTTCAGGGGTAACAAAGAGCAAATGCTCATTTTGAACATGCTCACTAGTCTTCTTTTGTATCAGGGTTTTAATACCAAGTGAGGTTCACCGTGCCTGTTTAACTACAGTCAAAATAGAACCATAGCACATAAGAAACATAAATTTGCAGAAGGTAGGAGTTGTGTGATTCAGCAAGAGAAATAACTCCCAGGACTCCTACTGTCTTACCAAGTGATATTGAAATTATAGTGGCACAGTTAATTTTGGATACCATGCTTCTGACGGCTGAATAAATAGCTCAGTAAATAAGCACAGGATCTCATCAGTCATTCATTCTGATCTGTAGTTTGATTCAGCATGTAAATTAAGATTTGAATTTTCATCCATCCTGTAGGGAAAGAAAATTTGAGCAAAATGCATTCATATATTCCACTAAGACTCTCCCAAAATGATTCAATCAGAATCTAGACTTCTGGGCACACTTACACCTAGTGCCCACAAATAAAACTCTAACACATTCCTTGCAAGATGATCAGCTTCATGTAAAAAAAAAAACAAAACCCTGACAGCAAATACAGTTGGCTATGGTCACCTTTTCCTCTTGCTCTGTTCCTGATTATCTTCATTGGAACATCTGTAGGATTACGTGTGCATTTTGTAGTTGTCCCACCAATGAAGTTTTGCATTTACAATAAAGCAAGCAGCAATAAACCTCACATGGGTGGTCTTCATTCACAGCCACTGCTCGCAGAAGCATTTCTGATTAAGACCTGTCACTGGTGAAATTTCATCAGGTGCGCATTTCCCCCCAGAGAGACACCTGCAGCCCCATCTGAAAAACTCTGGGAAGAAAATTTAGGCTCATCTGAGGCTTATTTATCTCCATACTCTCCCTTCCTTCAAGGGAACGTGCCACAAAGCAGAAGGAACACTTTCCACTAACTCCTGCAGTCTCCTTTCTCAGTCTTTCTCTGCCTTCCCCCATCAATTTATCATTAAAATGTGTATATATATATAATGGAATAACATTTAGTTATGTTTCTTGGCACTTGAATTAACAGAGTTATCCTCGTAGGATCAAATCAGACAACATTTCCAGGGTGATATATTGAAAATCTTATGAGAACACAGGCAGAAGCACTAATAGCATGTATATCATTAACTTCAAGCTGATAAAACATTAACTGCTTAATTCCTGCCAAATATATCACAGACCTTTTCCAACACTATGTTAGTTTGAAGATTACCCATCAGAAACTGATAGCAGTTCAACTTCAGTTAAGACATTTTAGAATTTGTGAAGTTTGGAGTATTTACTTGACATAAATAGAGAAGGAATCCTTTCAAACAAAAGGTAGCATTTCAGTAATTGCATTATTTTGTTAGATTGTTAGAATTTGACACTTTTAGCTAAAGAGTTTTTGGCCTTTCAAAACTACTGAGTTTCAGAAAGTCTGAGGAAGAGGAGCAATGTGCCAAGGCACGGGCTGAAGTATCTGGGAAGGATGTCGACAACAAAAGTTAGGGTACAGCTAAGGAGGTGTGCAATCTCACATGGCTTTCCATAATTTTTGTTCTGATCCAGCTCTAAGAAGTATTCCATCATGGCCCACTGGATGGCTCTGTGATCATTTAGTCATGGGGCAGGGCTGAATTGAATCAGTGTAAACCAGGAGTCATTTCACTTTTGCTAGTAGAACTGCGGAGGTGCTAATTTTATCTGTGTAGGACCAGAATGAGACCTTTGAGCACCCTTTAAGATTCCTCATACTCATCTACTGGTCAAATTCAGCAGCATCTCCCCACAAAATTGATAAGTGTGCTTATAAGTCAAGTTTTTTTCTTTGTTTTTCTTTGGGATTTTTCTCCTCTTAAATGGATTAGGAGAAGAGGAGGAAGAAAAAAGGAAGAATAGCTCTTTGAAAGATTGCCTTTTGGAAAGAGAAAAAGCTAAAGGTTTGAGATTTTAGGTCCATGTCATTTGGAGGCATGAAACATCAACATACAATCTTTCAGCAAATGTTACTGCTGAGTTAAAAATTACCCAGCAACTTCCAAGTATAGGGAGGATGGAAGGAAATCTGTGCCATCTGTTTTTCCACAGCAGTTGGCAAATGGTAGACATTAATGGGAACTCCAAGGCTTAGGAACCTCAGGAAGAACTTGAGTTTTTTGAAAACATCCAGTGAAAGTAAGAGAGGCAAGAGGTGTCTCGTCATGACAAATGAGAACTTCTTGTGACAGATTCATCCCAAAGTCTTAAAAGGAGAGAAATTATTCATACACAGCTATTTTTGTAAAAGTCACATAGAGCTCAGTTGAATTCAGCCTAGAATCATCGTTTTCTATACTTAATGCAATAGTGGTTTTATCCACAGGACAAAAAGCAGTAGCTCTGCAAAGTTTAATGAGTAAAACTGTGGCATCTGCTAGTGAGCTTCTTTGGGACAGGATGATGCTACACCTATGTACTGAGAGATGTTTGTTCTACCTTTATAGGCTAGGAATTCCTCAGGAAAAATCTCCACTCTTTACATATCTTTGAATAACTGGCTAGTGTATATAGTCTGTCTATGGTGCTTGCAGTCTTTACTGAAATTTGTGATTTGGGTCAAATATGCCAATCTCTTTAGCAATTTTCTTCCCCTCGTGAGTAATAGGGTAAAAACACTGCTTGATGGAGATACTGTGGAAATCTCTGCACCCATCAGGTTCTTGCCAGATGCCAGGGGCCCAGACACTGAGGAAGTCTTCGTGACTGGGTTAGTCACCAAATGAAGCCCCTCTGACCAGCTCTTCAGTAGGCTGGTGGGAGGCAGGATGCTGCCCAGGCTGGTCCTACTGCAGGGGTGCTCTCTACCTGCCCACTGAAACAGAGGGTTCTGTTGGGAGGGCAGGAGATTCATACCAACACTGTTCATTAAAACACTGGCAAATTCGCTGCTTTTTTGTCTGTACTATAATAGAAATTAATATATGCAAATATATATATTTGCAAATATATTATCCGTATAGATAAACTATGACTGTACAACTGTGTTCTCCTTGTGTATCCTCATCTGTATACACCTAACTCTTGGTTTTAGATTTAAAGAGATTAAATTCCACCCAATGGACATTGCAGGCACCTTGTCCCTTTTTGTATACTGACACTTAGTTCCTCATATCAGGAATTTCACCAAAAATCTATTTTTATTCCCAAAGTCAAATTTAGCTTTTGTTTCTATTCAGTAGAAGTCTGATGGGCCATCGTATTTGCCCCACAGATGAGTAACATACACACACAGTTCAAATCAAGCATGTAATTAATGGTCACTGCTTAAAAGCTGTATTTCATTTGATTTATAGCACATGACATTCTTTTTCAGCCCCACTTGGTAATTAGCCCTATTAGTAACCCTTTCTTCCGCCGTCTTTCATTAGCTACATACAAGTGTTTCCTGATTTTTGAGGGCAAGGGGATGAAGCAAAAGCCTTGCTGCAAAATTAGCTGCTGATTAATTTTCTCCTTGTCCTGATCAGTAGTTCTAGCTACGCTGGCAGCCTCAGGTGCTTTGATCCTGCGGTGCAGAGAGGACCATGCTTACATTTTGGTGCAGTGCCATAGCAAAATACCCATTAACCATGACACATTGGCAGCGTGCAGGCACAGGGAAGGGGCCATGTGCTCTCCTAGCTTGTCATGGTTTCAAACTGGGACGTAGCTGGACGTCCACATCTCCCTGGCTGATGTGAGCAGTGTCCCCTCTGCAGGATCCCCAGCACTCATGAGGCTTGTGGTACCTAAACATCTGGTGAAGAAACCTGTTGGCACCAGTCATGGCAATAACATGCTGGCCAACTCCAACCAGACCATTGTGAGTGATGAAGATGCCAGAGAGAGGCCAAGAGGGGAAACCTGGGGCAGGTGGATGTCTGGGGCAGATGGTGCCGGCTGTTGTCGCCCATCCGCCTGCCCCAAGACCCTTTCCAGCAACTTGGCCATGGGTTATCCTGTGTCAGCCCTGACCTGCTCTGCTGCAGCTCCCCCAACATCTCCCTGGCATGGTGTATATGCTTACATGGCCTGAAAAATGCCCATTAGCTGCAGAAAAGGCCAAGCTGGAGTGAAAAGGCAGAAATAAATAATGGGGAGTGCACTCCTGAGTCATGCCTTTCCCTTTCCTTCTCTGGCTGGCACCAAAGGCTGACCTTCTGCCAGCCCCCAGCCCCTTCCTCCTCAGAAAACAAAAAAAAAACAACCCAATTTTTGGGAGGAAAGCGAGTCTTCTGCTGGGTAATGTTTTAAAGCCTACATTCTGAATACACTCACCTTGCTTGCAAGTGACTGGGCAATGCTTGGGGGCTGTCTAATTGTCATGGATAGATAAGCAAACCTCTTTGATAGCCACGTCAGCCCCATTTAATTATTTTGCTTCACACTCGGGCGCCTTTAACACAACAGTGCCTGCAAGGTGTTCTCTGTGCCTACAGCTGCCTGGGAGAAGAGCAGCTCATTTAAAGGTTGGACGGGAAGAAAAAAAAAAAAGCAAAGATTCATTATGGTTTCCAAGGAAAATAAAATTAAATGAAACAAAAGCTAAAAACAACAGCCCTAGTAATCAGCATCATGATTAAGGAAATGGACCAAAGTGAGACCAAAAAATGCATCATAAATCTTCAGGATCTACACACTGCTCTGTGTCAGCTGGCTGCTCAGCACCTGATAAACGCTGTGTAGGTTGGATGTTAGGAAATTCTGAGGTCCTACCTGTGCAAAACCAAAGGCAGCTGGTTCCTCAGTACATGGAAGCAAAGCCTTATGTCCTAGCAGGAGGAAGGCTACAGACTGGCAAACTGTAGGTTTGGTGCCACCTGGGACCTCATCTCCCATTCTTGTTCCTTTGGGCATTATTTATCCTGCTCAGGACAACAATGATAAGCCATTGCACCAGTGTAGAAGATTCTCACTCTTCATCTGTGCAGTATTTTGAAAAATCAGGTCCTTTTAAAATATTCACATAAGGCCAACATAAAGTCTCATTTTGCAGAGTTCACTGGGAGCCCAGGCAATGTGAAAGACCCTTTGAAAGGGTAAAACCAGAACATCTGAATGGTCTTTCCTAAGGCCACATCAACTCATGCTTTGCCCGGAGAAATGAGATTGAACAGTTTGACAAAGAAGGGTGTCAATGAGTCACTGTCACTGGCCTGTCACTGGCCAGGCACATCAGGATGGCGTTGGCTTCTCAGGAATGTCATCTGATGCTTGTACAGTTCAGCACAGAAATATCTTTCTGGTTCTGACTGATCTTTTCTGATATGTAGGCAAGCATTAGAGGGGTTTTTTATATATATATAAATATAAAGAATTGCTAATACAGTCCACTTTGAATGACTAATTATACTATTCTTCTGGCCTTCTTTGCCAGTAATTCATTGTCACATGACTTCTTCCTCCTGTTTTTAAGTATCTTTTTTCAAATCCTTATTTTAAGTAAATCAGGATGGTGTTGCTGGTATAGATACTGGCATAGACATGTTGCTATACTGGGCCCTGTTTTCATTTTAAATTTCCCCAGACCTCTCCTGAGATTCTATGCCTGTAGTTCATCCCAGACTTACACTGATGAAGAAGTGACTCTTGTATATACTTTCTATTGTATGTACTTTGTATTTCCCAGGGTTGTGAAGTGCTACGCGTGCCCATGTGTTAGATAAAACAGTAAAGGAAACAGCACCACAGCCCCTAAAGCACATGAAATAATATTAGTAATGATCAGCATTAATTTTGCCAGCAGTTATGTTTTCCAAATTCTGCTCTCCACCTTCTCAAATTATATGGCACAAGACTCAAATTGCTACTTACACTAACATCGAAATGTAGTAATTACTCTTGTTGTAACGAAATAAGTGTATGGGAAAAGAAGCAGGTTTGTGTCTACTCTACGGCTGTTTCCATAAAAATCAGTCTTTCTGCTATTGGAAATGTTTCTTCACAAGAGAAAGGAAATAGAGTTTGGTCCCTACATGATAAAGTTGATTCAAATGCCACAGCTGCCTATCCTAAGCTTTCTCCTTTATGAGCACTGCTTTTCCTTGAAAACTGTTGGGCATGAAGTATGATTTTTTAAAAAAAACAACCAAATGTATATTAAAAAAGAACAGAGCAAAAGGATAATTTTGAACTCTTACTTTACGTTTTCATTCACCTATTTTTACAATTTTTCTATCACATTTTAACTTTATAAATTTGCACAGTTAACATCTTACAGGATTCTATTCCATCTAATCTTAACACAGGATAAACTATGCTATGTAGCAGTTACTTGTAGCTATTGTTTATCATTTGTGTTAAGAGAATTATTATACACTATAATTATTACTTGGTTATTAAATGTATTACTTTTAGTTCCTAGTTCATAGAGACCATAAATGTTACTGTAATTCTAAATTAAATACAATGATGTACTTTAAAGAGTTACCTCCCTTACTGGTGAGTACATTTCTTGGTCTATTGAAACTGAAAAGAGAAAAAAAAAAGGCAGGGGGAGGAGAGGAGAGAGGGAAGGACTTCCATCTAGAAGAGCAATGAGATAAATGCAGGAAAGGGCTGAGGGATATGAAGTAGGGAGAGTTTGATCATGTATGTAGTGACAGCTAAGATACAACCCAGAAGTAAACTCAATGCAGAAGTGTTTTCATGGCTAAAATATTGCTTCAGTATCTACAAATTTTCTCGTTTTTTTTTCATATATATAATAAATGTGGCTTTCACATGCCTTTCTGCCCCTGTGGGAGGAGGGCAGAGCAGTTTTCCAGTAGGATAGAGACTGGTATTGTTACTGATCTGTATGCACACAGGAAAAAAAGTTTGCAGATAGGTTTACTTGGGACATGCCAGTTCAGTGTAAAACAAACATCAGTACCTACCTGTGAAACACTGCTCTGTTTCTGGAGCAACCGTAACAGAAGAGATTTCTTATCTTTTACTAATTCTGGACTAACTTGAGTTGGAAAACAAACAGACAGTGTGCATAAATGGTAAAAGCAAAGATGTAAAAAGACTGGAATCTATCTGGAAGACATACTTCCCCCTCTTCCATCTGTTATTGCAGCCATCTCCGCCAGAGCATCCGCAGCCCCGACTCCACGACAACTGCCTCTTGGATCCGGCTTTGTCCTGCCTGCTCAACAGCAGCAGGACCGCAACTGAAGATGGCACATGCCTGTAATTCAATAGGCACTTGGCAGGGCCTCCTCGTCCCTCCTGGCAAAAGATTAATGTGCTCCCAGGCATTTCTGGCTTTTCCATGCCACTTGGGTCAGCCACGCTTATGGTCAGCCCCCAGGAATTCTTGGCAGGGACAAAGCCTGGATCCCAAGCTGTGAGATGTGCTTGTGTCCAAGAGCAGCTGAGCCAGGGACTGGGCTGTCAGCATGCGTGTGTGTGTACATGTGTGTGAGAGAGAGAGAGGCCAGAGTGAAAAACAAAAACAAAAATCTAGTCTGTAACATCACTCCATAGCCATGATTTAGTTGGTGGTATGTAAAAATCTTTGGATTTCAGCTTTATAGAGAAAATTACCCTTGGTGCCAGCTTATCACATACCTCCATCTGTGAGAAGTTTACATCAGACACAGGAATGGTATGAATAAAAAAAGCTACTGGCTATTTTCATAGTATGTCCCCCTCGCCCCTCCTCTCTGCATTTCTCTGCAGTTTTAGATTCCAGCTGCCTCTAGAGCCTTCTTGTGAGTTGTCCGTTATTTTTGGTTTATTTATTCAGAAGATGCCTTTATGTTCCCAAAGGCCTGAACTGTGTCGAATGCAATTTCTGTTGTGCTGGTCAGTTGTTACACAGCATTAGAAAATCCATGAAAGTGTCTTCAGCTTGGCAAGAAGAAAAGGAGATGAAAAATGACTGTATAAGACAGAGGGGAAAGGTCAAAGTGCCGGACATTATCCTGAAAACCAGTGTTTTCTTAATAAATATGTTGTTTGCCAAGAGTGGCAGACCTTGGAATATCCACACTGTGGGAAATCTCTCTTCTAACCTATCAAAAGAACTACAGTGCTTTGCCATGTGGACAGAAAATGTCCACCCAAGGATCATCTCAGGGCCAAATCCTTTCCCTCTAAGTCAATAAGCACTTTTCAGAGCTTTTTGGGATGTTCTGCCAGGCTGAGAACAGCTCTTGGATGGACTTGCAGGAATGCTGGTCACATTGCATTTATTACATGTCTATCTTATGGGAAAAATATTTAAACCAGAAGATAAAATGCTGCAGAGTTTCCTTGCAGTGAAAGAAGACTACAGCATAGCAGAGGACAGAATTCACTCTTATCTGAGCTTACAAAAATCTTTATTTCAATTGAAGTAAGCGATAATACATTAAATGTAGAACTCTCTGTATTGGATGCTTTTTCCCCTTCTGATACTGGTTCTGAATTTTTTTCTATAGCCTGCTGATGGCTATCAAGAACTTAACACAGATATGTAAAGTGGGATACTTTCTCCCTTTCTAACAGACTTGGGAAACATTTGCTGTTATCTGGTGCACACCATTCATTCTTGCTGGAGTGACATCAGTGTCACAAATAAGGGTTCGCAGTATCACAGGAAGAAAGAGGTGATAGCAGAGTGCTGATTACCCAGGAGAAATTTTATTTCCAGTAGAAACAATACCCCCAAAAAATCGCTGGTACTATAGTGATTATTCAGTGCTTGACATGTGATGCTGGGTGGAATACAAAGAGATTTGTAACTATAAACCAAGTTCTGTGTGGCCCAGTTGCCACAGCCTCAGCACCAAAGCCCTTAATGATTTGTAGGTACCAAGATTAAAAAAAGATATTCACTGTATGTCAGCACCTAAGCAAAGTCTCTCCTTGCACAGTGGGATATTCTTTCCAAACTGTCAAGAAATTGTCAAAGAGCCAAACTAATCGGGCTCCATAAGTACTAATATAATAAAGACAGTTGCAAATTGGCAACTGAATTTCTCAAGTGACAGCTCCATGGCAATTATAAAGTAACTATGGTCGAGAATTCTCCATTTTGAAGATGCTCCATCTAATTACTTACACCTGCATTTTCCATTTGCATCAGGCAAATACTGCCGCCCTAATGTCAGGGAAGATATTAGAAATCTGTGACCTCCACGGAGCTATGGTGTGGCACTCACTGGGCATGGACAACCTAGCACATGTGAGATGTAGGATGTAATATATATGATGCAGTGATATGTGCAACACGCTGAGGACAGGATTGCCAATATCTCAGCTTTGTAGTCTTACTCCCACCTCTGCCGAGGCAATGGAGCCAAGACCAGTCCTAGCTGCTCTAGTAGGTGGCTTCAAAACACAAGAAATGCTGTGCGTGAGAATGGTTGCTCAACTGTTTTTAACATATAGGTTGTTCATTTTTATGGGAGAATAAATGCAGCAGACAGTACGAGTAGGCTTGAAAAGAGATTGAAAAATATAGCCTTGAGACTTTTGGGAAAAGATTCATTGACTTTTGACAGCATAGAGAGATAACGCAAACAGCCCAGAGGTCTGAGTTACGGCCAAAATTAAATGAATGTGATGTTGCTTGTCTTGTCCCACGAGGAAAATTGTCCGCACCTGAGAACCAGTCTGACCTGATCCCAGGTGAGTCAGAGCTGGTGAGAACAGAGGATATTCCCTCAGGTCTCAGGCCGAGACACTCCCTTGGCGTGCACGGGTGTGCGGAGGGGTAGGGGAGATACTAGTCCAAGTCGAGGAAGACAGCAGAAGAACAGAGCTGCCCTTCAGAGGGGCTAGCTCTTCCCCCTCCAGGTGGAAAGGCCATCTTTGAAGTACCCACTAAGGATGATGAGCAGGGGGTTGATGTAACCTGTTTTTCTATCAGCATCTTCCCTTTCTTGGAGTTTGGGGCTCAGGTATTTGTGAGCTTGTCTGGCCATTTCAATCTGCTTCTGCCTCAAAGTAACGCCAGGGTGGCACACAAGTGATGTGAAGAGCACGAGAATAAGTTGGTGAGCATTATGCCAGCACAGTATTATGAGTTTGTCTCCAGCAGCTGTGCAGTTTCTGCTGAAATGGTGTTTATCAGCTCTAGCGTAGCTGAGAGCTAGAGGGAATGGAGTAGGCAGCGGCTCCACAGACCACAAGAAGATTGCAGTCAGTCTAATACGGATGGGGCCTCTTCGGAGGAGATAACAACTTTGGGAGCAAGCACCCGACTGTAGGTTGTGTTTGTATGGTTCTGTAGGAGCAACAAAAGGATGAAAAAGTTTCAAGGTTCACCAAAAAAACCCCAAACCCAAAACAAACAAACAAACCCCAAACCTGCAACTAAAAAAGTCTACCTTGAAGAAAGCTTAATTTGTAACTTCTGCACCATTCTCCTGTTACGTGTTTTCCGGTGAGTATTGCACATGAGGGAATGACCTCACCCTGCTGAAACAAATCAACAGCAAATAGCAAAGTTCAGACAGGGAAAGTCCAAATGGTCAGGAGCAAAAGTGCCTGGTCCAGGTGAGAAGTGAGGCTGACCAGAACAAATCACAGCAGACACAACGAAGTTTAAAGAGATGAAAAGCCAGCACATGGCATTAATGCCATTTTAAAGCCATTTTAATGGCATTAGAAGCCATTGGCTAAAAAATAGAGCTTATATCCACAGATAAAATCATCATACTATGGACACATGCTAAAGCATGGGATTGCTTTTATAAACTATGGGGGAAATATCCTAAGTGGTTGCATGAGACTTACAGCAATTATAATTCAGGATGAATGGAGTTACTGGTAATGTTACAAAGGACAGAGGCAGGATGTTCTTAAAGCAGTTTCATGTCAGTGCTTTAGATTTGGAGCATTTCTGGGAAGATTATCCCAAACAGAAGTAGTAGAGACCATCAGAGGTTGTTGTCATTGAGTTTAGAGAAAAATAGGCATGGAGAAACCGAAGCGTACCAGTGCGGGAGGATGGTGCAGCTGTCAACTGGGTACCAGGTTGGAGGAACCGCATGTGATCAATAGGTCAGAAAAGACTTGCAAAGCTATATGGCCCAAAAAGCAGTTTCTCTTTTTTACCAGAAAGCTAGGCAGATGAGGGGAAAGCTGATGGGAAAAGTTGCTGTATCAGACCAACTTGGGTACAAGAAAAAGGCAAAATTTTACTGCAATTGCATAGCTGTATTTTATTCATCAAACTGTTATCTGCAGTTTATTTAAAATTCAGACACTCATAAGTGATAAAAAAGAGCAACACTAAATGAGATATATGTGTATATATATATTGTGTGTATGTGAATAAACATACATACACGCACACACAGGCATGATTTATTTATATATACTGCTTTCTTAGGGAAAGCTCCTTTGAGAACCATCTGTTGCCTGAACTCCAATGATGCTCTGGCTGAGACCTCATCAGTGGCAATAAATCCATCCTCATACACATCCAATCTTGTCACTGAGTAGAGAATTATGATAACTGATGACTCTCAGGCTAGCACCTACTTCCAATTGGACAGGTAGTTTGTTTTCTCCACTAGATCTCTGGGTCCTTGGAAAAACAGCTTTCAAGAACACATTTTCCATGTAGTGGAGATAATTCAACATCTTTTGTTCTGAAATATTACAGAAAATTTCACAGACTGTATAACCTACATGCATTGAATTTTGTTAGCTTTCACTGCTGCGAATCCACAGTTAGTCCATTGATTTAAGTAAAATTAAACACGTCTGGAGCGTGTATACAGACTCTGTAGCTTTTATGCATTTCACCTGAGAGTAATGTGGGGGTTTTGCACATAATTTCTTTAAGGGAATTCCTAAGTATGTCATAAATCTTTCTCATAAATATGTATATATGATGAACAAACTCCACAGCTAATTGGTATATGTGCTAACATTGATACTGTATTTTTCTGAGAAATGCATACAGAGGCTTTATTAATAAGATATTACGGGAACAACTCAGCCCAGGTACTTAAGGAATTTACTAAGATCACATAAAATGTATTTTGTTTCCTTCAAATACGTAAGACCTGATCTGTAGCCAGTTATGTCAATAGGATTTTTTCCACGGACCATACCAGTACAGAAGTTGCATGAGACATTGGCCTCAGCAGTAAAACTGGCTCAAGAACCTCCTCTCCATCTGAATCTCTTTTTTCTTCCTATTTGTTCCCATCTTCACACTTCAATGCATGACCCAACCAGCTACAGGCAAATATCTGTGGCTTGGGAGCAATTATGTCTGAACAGGGTTTGGCTGTTTAAGCTGGTATAGGGGCACCACGGCTGGGGCTTCAGCCTTGTGAAACAGTTGCTGAAACCTCTGCACAACGTGGGGAGAAAAGGTTGCGTCTGAACAGCCTGGTACCCTTCATCTGGCAGCAGCCAGGGTTTGAGGGAAACGAGAGGCATGGGTGAACCCAAAGCAGGCAGTGAAAGAGAGGTTTGCCAGAAGGGAATTGCTGGTGGATGCCGTCCTGTGACACAAGAGACACTGGGAAGGGAAAAGAGCCTGCTGGTCATGGTCTCCTGGCTGAGGACACCAGATGCACAGCTGCCAGGATCCTATTAAATATTGAAGAGTGAGCATTCACCAGGCAGGGGAAAAGCGACATATTGATTGACTCATTTTGTTGCTCTGAGGAGAAAGGTTTTGTGATATGACTTGCAAAAACAAGATGCTTTTCTCTACTGCTGTTTACAGCAAAGGAAAGTCACAGAAGGAGGCTCTAATGCAAGAGCAGAGCCATGAAAGCTGCTGCGTGGGTATTGATCCCAGTGCCAGCATTGCAATGGGTGTCAGTGACGTTCCTAGCTCCTTACAGATTGCTTTTGGCAGCTCCACTGATGTCGAGTGCTCACTGCATGCAAACAAAAGCTTTGACATTCACTTGGGGGCTGTAAATGACCTGTTGTTAATACTGGAACATCTGCATGGCAAACATAGGCTGTGTATACCTTTTTTTTTCCACCCCTCCTTAGAATGCTGCGGAGATGAAGGATCTGTCACAATGAGAAAGTGGGTCCCATGATTATACTTTATGCCCTTGGGTGTCTAAGCAACTGTTTACTGTGATAGACCTTGACCCTCGGGAAGGTTCACAAACCAATTGTGGGAGGAACATTTTATTCCAAACCATTCTGTTCAATCAAGGAGCTTTTCATTTTGCTTGAAATAACATCTTTCATTGCCAGCTGGTCAGTAAATGAATTATAACAAAAATACAATTATAGTATGCTGGTAACAAAGGTTGAAGCTGTTATCAAATTTCACCACTTAATAGTCATTTTATGGAGGTGCAATAAATAATAAGTACTGTTTTACTGGATGTCTTTTGTTTTTAGCAGTAGCAGACTAATTTGCTTTTTAAATGTATTTTTCAAATAAATAAAAATTTAGTCAAAACGACACTTCAGCACATACTCATCTCATGGGTTAATATGTGTTTTCCCACTTGCTTCCAAACTTCAAATTTACAAAATGTTTCCTTCATTTTTCTGTACCTTCACCCACACATTCAAATGTGGTGGTTTGCTACTATTCTTTGTGCACCTAAATGATAGGCTTTTCTCTTTTTGACCAAGCCTTGGTGCACTACCTTGTACCCTTCAAGTGAAAATCAATGTTGTGTATGCGGATCCTCTTGTTTTTTTCTGTCCACAAGCAACACAAGTCAACAACCTCTATGCCTGGCTCAGGCCACTTTGAAAATGCAGTTCAAAAGCTTCCTGTTTTTCTTAAATGTCCTTTTGTTCTTTCTTAATGGTTGTCAATATTTTAGCTTTTTTTTTTTTTTCCTTTCTGTTGAAAGGAAAAACCTGAACAACTTCGCTTAACTCTGCCGAGTATACTTCTGATATAGATAAATAACCTCTATGACAGTGCAATATGTTTACTTCCCATAACCATTTTCATTTCTGAGAAGATCAGACCTAGGAGCAGGCTGATCTAGTCAGGATCCAGGTAGTAAGGGACAGCACATCGTCTAGTAGGTGTGAGGGAAGAAGAGCTCCCATTTTTATGTAGTGCAATATTCCTCACTTATTAACCAGGAATGACCTGAGATTTCTCACCATCTTTCCCATCACCACAGCTCCAAGTGACGGTGCTTTGCCAGTGATGGCTTTCACAGCCATTAAAAGCCAGCTCAAGGCTGAGGTGGTGAGTGGACTCACATGGACGTGCAACCACAAGCCCAGATTTCTGGTTGCAGTTTTGTAAGTGTGGGGAGAGGAAAGAAAGGGATCCTGTGAAAATTTAGTCTGTTTCAGGCAACATTAACTCATTCATAGCTATAGTTCCCAAAGGTCTCTCATTCAAGGGAGAAACAGCTAGGGAGCGGTGCTTCTGGCGTCCCCACCTTTGCCTCTCTTCAGAGAAAGGAGAAGCAATTTTGTACAGATTAGAGGGAACAGGCTGCTGCAAAGACTGCGTTTGACAGCTGACCCGGCTCCCCTCTATTCCCTTTATGATGATCCTTTTACAGTAGGTCAGAAAACAATTTTCTTCAATTCTTGCTTTAAGCAGTCAACTTTTCTCTGTACAGGAGACTACCTGAGGGGACCCACTGGTCAGGCATTTCTGTACACTGTTCACATAAGCCAATAGCAGGGACACAAACAACCTGCTCGCAGCCACACACTTGATTGAAAACTGTGACCTGTTTGCCAAGGCGACAGCAATTACAATTTTAATTAACCTCTGCACTTTCTGCAACCAACAAGTAACTTATTTCACTTATTGACAGAATTAACCAGTTCTCCCTCCAATCATAACCCACTCACCACCACCCCACACCTGATATAGAGGCAGGAGACATAGGGAGAGTAGGAAACGTGAACTTCCCTCCTTCCACCCACTCCTCCAGGGATGGGGTGCCTCCTTCTCCTACTGCTGTCTCCCATGTCCAGTACCATTTAACAGGCCACCTCAGTTCCCTGCTTCAGCCTCTTTAATAGCATAGGAAAAATGAAAAAAAAAAACACCTTAGTGACCTTGCAAGCTTGTAGCTCCTGATTTTGCATTTCCAGACTGGCCCCTTTACATTATTGAGTGAAGACTGAGCGCTATGTATCGTTTGCCATCTCTGAAACTCAAATCCATGCCACTTTTGAGCTGCTGAAATACAAAAAGTTATCAGAGACATTTTGTGGGGATCCAGTCCAGCTCCCATTAAAACCAATGGGAGTTTACCAGTAAATTTTAATGGAGGTTGGATCAGACCTCCCAGCGTGTAAACATCACAATTTTCATGCTCAGATGATTCCAAAATAGCAGATTTGCTTCAGCTTTTGAAAACAACACAGACTTAGACTGAAAATATGAAATTATTATGTAGATAGTCAGATATGGGACTCTGACACTTGAATAAAAGTCCTTTTGAAACTTTTGTATACCTTTCAATGAAAATGGCTAAATAAGCCACTAAATAAAATATATGCTGGACCATTTCCAGGAAAATAACTTTTTTTTTGGCATAGCTAATAAACAAGTCAAAGGAGGTGACACTGTTAATTAAAAATGATCATTGCTCTTATCTGTCATGAGCTGGATGGCTTTTGGGCTTCCCTCTGAACGGATTGCAAAATTTCTGTCCTGATGGTCACAAATCAGAGTTACACCGTGGGGAGTGCCAGTTCAACCCTGCTCCATCACCCTCAGGAGAGAAAAGGGTTTGTTGCCAGCAGTAACGCATTATCTTGTTCTCCCCAGGCTGGGAAGGGACCTCAGCTCTGGGCTGGGCTTCCCCATGCAAACAGCTTTGCCCAACACGGGATGAAGGATGTGCTGGGAACAGCAGAGCTGATGCCCAGCACGCCAGGGCTGTAACTCCTTTCTTTGGTCTTCCTATTCTCTCTTTTCCCAGGGGCACCGAGATAGTACTTCTTTGATCTGGTTCATTTTCACAAATATTTAAGCTGTCTGAGGGGCTCTTGGGCCACCTGAGAGCACATGTGGCCCTTGGGTCCAGCTGCACTCCAGCAAGGCGAGGAAGTAGCTGTGACCTAGAAAAGGATTTGGGGGATGGTGTGCAGAGGAGAACATCAAGCAGCCCATTCCAAGGCTGATTACAATTTCTTAACAAAAGATAAAAGTTCCTTAATCGTTCTTCAAGGTTAAGAGGTTCACGTTGTATTCCCATGTGCTCTGACCTTCTCTAATTAGCATGCTGTTGGAATTTCACATCTCAAATATGAATAAGCTATTCATTATCATCACAGCCATTATTCTTCCGCAAGCCACCAGAAATAAAAAGTTGCTTCTTTTCACAGGAGACAAGGTCAATCTACTCTATCAGTCGACTAAGCCTGAATAATGTATAAACTGTTTTTCACAGCAGGCTCTCTCAGCTGAGCAGGTGATAAGCAATGCATATCCATAAGGATGGCCAGCCAGAAAAGATAATCTACTGTTTGGAAATATTTTTACTCTGAAGTATTTTCTACCTCTGCTACAGTATCATCTGAATGAGTGGGGCTTTGCAGATAGAAACCTGAGTCTGTTATCTCTTTACTTCAATTCCTTCTCTTTAACAAAGTGGGAGTTATGCTGCAGTCCATACCTGACAGTAAAGATATAAGAACAGAGATTTCATAGCAAGAAATTTATGGTTTTTTTTTCTTCTTGTGGTGGGTATCAGCAATATCTGTGTTCAGTGCTTAGGTGTAGTAAGCCTGGTAAAGCCTGTAGGGAGAGGTAACTAATTTGGACAGCTAAAATAGTTCAAAAAACAGATTAACTTCTGGGCACAGGAGCCTTTCTGGAGGTTAGAAAAAGTGGCCTGGTTTTGTTGGTGTTTCTCTAGAGGCTGAGGAAGGGTTTGTGAGTCAGGAAGCCTGTCTGTTTTTTGCAGCTGTATCACTTCACTCTCTTACCTCTCCTTTCAAACTGCCTCCATATATCCTTAGGGTATCACAACACAACAGCATTACTGGTTAATTACATTAACTCATCTCACATAATGAGAATTAATGAGAATTCTGCCATTGTGAAGACAGTCAAGAGTGCAGTATAGCACTTAAGACATTCTTAGCATTTTTCTACTTGTTTGATTCTATTTCTATTTAATGTATTAACTTAATTGTGGGACACCCATTTGGAATGTGCACACACAGAGAAATCGCTTTTTCCTACTTCTAGTGATGAAGTTTTGTGCTTCCAGATCTGTTCTATAAGATGGATTTCACATCAGATAGTTGCATCACTGGTTGCTAATATCTTCACTTCAAGAAGAGAAGATTGTGCATTTTTCAGTCAGGCAGTTTGCTCAGTATCTTCAGACTATGTCCCAAGGTGGTCCCTCCCTACTGAAAAAAAAAATCTGCAAAAACACCATTTACAGCACAACTTTCAGATTCCGTAATGACAAATCTGAAACAATTTCTATCTACAGTTTCAGAAAAATATCTTATATCTTTTCAAGTGTGTCAACGATTTTCAAAAAGAAGAGGAAAAATTGTATGGTATTAAATATAACACATGCTCAGTTCTTTAATCACACACATTTTTTAACAGTTTTGCTAAAATGTGGCTTTATATCTTGGAAAATGAAGACATGAAAGACAAAGTCAAGAATCATAACACATACACTTTATACTTTGTCTGGTATGTGAGTTTTCTCAGCACTGTCAGAAATCTTAGACACTTCCTTAGATGTTTTTCTTAGACTCTTAACCTCCAGTGGGCTCAGTAGCAGGAGTCCCAAAATGGTATTCCAATACAGGTATTACTCTGATGATCAGCATAGATGGATATGGTGGCCCATGCAAATCAATAATGTCATCTGAAACCATCCATTTGCTCTCTAAGTTTTGCCCTCGCATAGGGGTGTTGACCACTAAAGGGTGTGAATGTATTTACATTTTCTGTGCTTCTGTAGCTTCTGTACTTTGATAAGAAGAGAAGCATTTACAGGTATAGAATCTGTATGTACCGTTTCCACATAGTATACTGGCATGGTTTTGGAGGAGCAACTTAAAACCTGGATGCTCATTGACTAACATGTTGTGGCTATGGCTCAAATCTCTGATACTTTCATATGCCATAGGCTAGTCAGGGGACCAAAGCTAATGGATGCAAGAGGTGTCTGTTTAATGTCTACACAGCTGCCCAGGGAAAAGTTGCCATATTTGACTCATTTAGCACCATTGATGAAATAAATGCCTCTGGAGAAGCCATATTTTCCTGTTCCTGAGGAAAAGGAAAAAAAGCATGAAGGGCCTTTTGGGATGTTTTTGTGTTTGTTTTTTTTTTTTAACATTTTTTTAGCCTTATCCAGAGCCAATCTCAAACACAAGCAGTTTCTATCAGTAGAACAACAATCTAAGGAGAGATGTGTGTATGTGACATATAGGTGTTTCTAGTTCCATTTGCTGCCTAGCCTGACAGCAACAAATACAGTCTCTATATCTCAACCAAGTCTATCATCTGTATCGCATTCATCCCCTGTGTGGGGTGAGCCCCATTTTCCTCGCAACACGCACTCAGGGCTGTTGCATGGGGAAAGAGCAGATAATACACTAGCTCTATACACGTATCTTCACGTATAGACTGAGCAGCCTAGGCTAGGCTGCTGGTTACTTCAGAGAATGCTAGTGAGGTTGCATGGGCAACTATGTTAGCTCAGGACAAAGTTCCCTGGTCTCGGTAACTGTCTGCAGATAAGCACACGTGGAAGTCTGCAAGGGAAGCACCTATTTCCAGCCATCTTCCATTGAAATATTATTTAGATTGTTTCCCCCAGTGCTGACCACCACAGTTACATATGTAGGAATATATTGCCTCTCTCTAGTTTTGTTTTCATATTGTTTTTTTTTAAGAAAAATGCTAAAATCTGAAATGTATCTCCANTGTCTGGTATGTGAGTTTTCTCAGCACTGTCAGAAATCTTAGACACTTCCTTAGATGTTTTTCTTAGACTCTTAACCTCCAGTGGGCTCAGTAGCAGGAGTCCCAAAATGGTATTCCAATACAGGTATTACTCTGATGATCAGCATAGATGGATATGGTGGCCCATGCAAATCAATAATGTCATCTGAAACCATCCATTTGCTCTCTAAGTTTTGCCCTCGCATAGGGATGTTGACCACTAAAGGGTGTGAATGTATTTACATTTTCTGTGCTTCTGTAGCTTCTGTACTTTGATAAGAAGAGAAGCATTTACAGGTATAGAATCTGTATGTACCGTTTCCACATAGTATACTGGCATGGTTTTGGAGGAGCAACTTAAAACCTGGACGCTCATTGACTAACGTGTTTTGGCTATGGCTCAAATCTCTGATACTTTCATATACCATAAGCTAGTCAGGGGACCAAAGCTAATGGATGCAAGAGGTGTCTGTTTAATGTCTACACAGCTGCCCAGGGAAAAGTTGCCATATTTGACTCATTTAGCACCATTGATGAAATAAATGCCTCTGGAGAAGCCATATTTTCCTGTTCCTGAGGAAAAGGAAAAAAAGCATGAAGGGCCTTTTGGGATGTTTTTGTGGTTGGTTTTTTTAACATTGTTTTAGCCTTATCCAGAGCCAATCTCAAACACAAGCAGTTTCTATCAGTAGAACAACAATCTGAGGAGAGATGTGTGTATGTGACATATAGGTGTTTCTAGTTCCATTTGCTGCCTAGCCTGACAGCAACAACCAAGTCTATCATCTGTATCGCATTCATCCCCTGTGTGGGGTGAGCCCTATTTTCCTCGCAGCACGCACTCAGGGCTGTTGCATGGGGAAAGAGCAGATAATACACTAGCTCTATACACGTATCTTCACGTATAGACTGAGCAGCCTAGACTAGGCTGCTGGTTACTTCAGAGAATGCTAGTGAGGTTGCATGGACAACTATGTTAGCTCAGGACAAAGTTCCCTGGTCTCGGTAACTGTCTGCAGATAAGCACACGTGGAAGTCTGCAAGGGAAGCACCTATTTCCAGCCATCTTCCATTGAAATATTATTTAGATTGTTTCCCCCAGTGCTGACCACCACAGTTACATATGTAGGAATATATTGCCTCTCTCTAGTTTTGTTTTCATATTGGTTTTTTTTAAGAAAAATGCTAAAATCTGAAATGTATCTCCAGATGCATTCTCCATCCAGAATTATTTCACATTTATTTCATTTTAGAGATATATTAAACCATTTCAGTCTCAAGGATTTTACTTTATTGCTGTTTTCTCTGTGCTGCTCTAAAACCTTAATACAAACTGAAACTTTTCAATTTTTGTCAGAGATTTATTGCCATAAAAGCCCCAATTTGCTACGAATGGAAATGAAAGACAAGGTTGAGCGAATTGACGGAATTACTTAATTCCTCAGTGACTTGTAGTGACTCAACCTGTGAAAGCCACCAGATTTGCTAGTGTCCTGATTTCTCTGTAGTTATCCCTTTATGGATGATGAGTTTAAGGTCAGCAGAAGGTAAAGTCCTCAAAGGTCATAGAAATGTAAGCCCACTTGAAGGATTTGTTTAAATCTTCCCTGAAATTCCATTGTTATCCATATCCTTATCCCATGGCTTACACTTAGTCTAAGTGCTACCCTAAAACCATGAGGAGTGATTTCACAAGCACTATGTAAGTGATGAACGATTGTAATTACTGCCTGTATGAATGATAGTAATGAATCAAAATTTTTCTTTAAATGCTTTAGGTCAGATTTGCTAACTCTCCGCTGAACAAGTTTCACATGATAAGCCTGCTCATCCCTTTCTAGGAGAAGGAGGGCTGTGTGGCATGTGACAAAACAATAAGAGCAGCCTGTTTGCAGAGCTTTATTCATTCTAGCTGATTCCCACACTAATAATGAAACTGTTGAAACAAAAAAATATCTGAAAGTAAAGTAGTTCTGGAATATCTGTGGCAGAAGAGATGGGACAACCAGTGGAAAATGGATGTGGTCAAAAATAGGGTTGAACCAGTTCCTCAAGGCTTTTGTTGCTACAAAAACAAAGCTATTTTCTGCAGTGCCAGTATCCGAGCCTATGAAGTCCTGAGTTTCCTTGAGTGAGGAAATTAGAATTCTTTGCTTTCTTGATAAGTCAGGTGATATTATTTAAGCAGAAAAGTCAAGGAATTAAACTTTGACATATTTGAAGTAAAATGTTATTATGCGTCACTTTTAGTATAGATACATTTCTTCCTAACTGTATTAGCAGAAACTTAAGATCATAATTTAACATCATAACATCGTTTTTTTAGAGGTAGAGTAAAACAAATTGCTTTTTTTTTTTTTTTTGGGCCAAAAGGAAACCCGAAAAAGATTTGAATCCAGCTCAACTACTTTTTACAAAAAGATTTTTCATTTTGTCCATAGAACAAGTTCTTCAGACAGTTCTTATAGGATGTTCATAAGGGGAAATATGTTGCGTTATATTATCAGCCATGTATATGTAGGCTACAAAGGGTAAGACAGTAGTTACATTAGGTACTTCCATGGTCTGGGTTTTCAAACATCCTGATCATGAAACTGGCTAAATGCCCTTGTCCCCTCTACAGCTTATATTTCTGGGCGTCTTTTCCACAGAAAAAAAAATTTCCTCAATAGGAGGAAGACAGAGCTGAGATGTGAGTCTGGATAGGGTCAGACATACTGCACTACAGCTTTACTCTAGAATTTGGCAACAATTTTTCATTTTCTATTTTTCACTGAAAAAAATGCATGTTTTTTCTTAGATTTATTACCTTGCCTGTTTGGGTAATAAAATTTTGAATAGAAAAGACAAAGAGTATTAGTGCTTTGATTTGCTGTAATTTTATCTGCATCTACGGCACCTAAAGTACTGTTTTCTCCTAAATCCTTCACCTAGTATAAGAAGAGCAAGGTGCAGCACTGCACAGATTTAAAAACAAGACAAAACAAGCAAACAAAAAAACTCTCAAGTCCAACAATAACAACAGTTCACTTATACTGACAATAAAAATAGCAACAGGATACATGAAATAGCGAACAGAAGACAAAGCACGTGCTTTCCTGTGGGTCACTTTCTGTTGTTCCACTTATTATTACTAAGAATGCACAACTGAAAAGGTGGTGTGTGATTTAGTCATTGTCAGGACCATTGTCAGCAAAGAAATCTTCAGTGACTTGAAGTGACTCAACAACTTCTTGACAAGATATCAGCCCGCACAGGAGGTTCCAACACACTGATTTCTATTTATTGTATGCTTGAATGACTTCTGAACTGAGAGAAAGCCATGCATGGTGAGAACTGAAGTACATGATAAGGAGAGCAGATGTTGCTGTGACCAGGACCCAAAGCCCTAATTGCCAGCTGTTGTGCTTTTATTAATCTGTGGGAGATGTCGGCTTGCCAGGCTGGAATTTGGAAGTCCCTCTGAACTCTGGGAATATTGGGCATGTAGCTCATCACTTGTTATGGAGTGAAATGCTAATTATAAGTGCTATCCCTCATTATCGGTGGGACATTGCTAGTTTAAATACTTGTTAATCTGAATACCCAAACTTAAACTCAGGAATGACAATATCCTGATTTTCTTATGCTGTTGCTTCTGCAGACAGCTTTCAAGATAGATGCCAGCAGTAAAACCACCCAGACGTTAACGGCAGCAGCAGTTTTCCTTTTCTGGTCAGAAAAGACGTTGAAACATTGTGGCAGTTCCTTGTTGACCTGACACCGTTGTACAAACCAGATCTACATGCCAACATCTCTGGTAGTTTGCTATGGGTGCTAAAATGGCATTACTGAGCAGGTGATTTGAAATAAAACACTTTTAAAAATTCATTTTACAGCTGCAGATTCCTGGAACCTGCAGGGAAAATCCAGAGATCTTTCTCAGATCAGGAGATCTAGGTCACATGGAGCTCACTCTGGAGCTTCCCAGAAGCAGGACAATGATCCTCATTTATTACGAAAATTAATTGAAACTAAGATGTGATAACTGAGACTAACAGCACTTTTCAACAGATTGCAACCACCAGCAAAGGCATTCTAGAGAAGGAGGACATAACAGCACCACCACGGGAATTTCTTATAGGTGCACAAGACAGTGTTGCTGCAGAAGATGAATTGACTGTCATCCTAAAAGTAAATGCAGCATTTATTACTTTTAAATTGAACACAGTGTGAATGCCAACATAGTGCCACAGAAAGTGCTAACAGCCCTGGGAGGTGCAGAATACAGCTGATCCATGCTGGGAGGAACACACTGCTTGCCCTCCGGCAGGAGGTGAGGAGAGGATGTGGATAAATCTTTTAGTGGAAGATGAAACAGAATTCATGCACTCAAAGGCTTCACCCTTTAATTTATGTCTAATTAGATAAACATTTAGAAATGGAAACTTTTCTGTGATGTAACTTTCAAGCTTGTCCTGCTTTGAATGTGTCATCTGGGCTAGATAACCTCCAAAGTTCCCTTCCAACCTAAATTTTTCTATGATTTTATACTTATCTACAGGTAGGCATTTCTTATCAAGAAGAATTTTCTTTTTATTCTTTCAATGAATCGGTAAGGTTCTGCCTAAAGCCCTTAGAAAGAGAGCAGCCATTTGTGCACAGTCAGCATCCCTAAAGACAGAAGGTTTCCACGTGGGTTGAGTCTGGTACCTAAAATACCTCTCAGGAAAAGATAGGCATGTTTTTTTAATGTATAATCATTGCCACCATAAGCGATTCATTGGTTTGTGAGGAAAAACCCTCACCACAAATAGAAGACTGTGAGAAAACTTTTCAAAAGTATTTGTAAAATAAAAACTATTTTGTAAATAATTGAGTTTACGCTAACTAAACTGATACAAATATAAATGAGGGGTGGGACAGATAGAGCTCAGTAAAATAGCTGACCTCCCCAGCAGAACTGGTTCCAGAAACAAGGAAGGGGAATTAAAATTCATTACAATGACTGAACTGTGAGAAATCTGTGACTGATCTAGCCGCTTGCATCACAAACTAATGAGTCCTGGTCCTCCAGCTGAAAGACACTGCAGCTTCCCTCCAAGCACTGATCTGTGGTTTAATTTCCCTAGAATCAGGGCACGGGAAAGGCTTCAGCTCCCAGGGTTCACAGCCAGCCAATGCGGTTCACAAAAGCTTTAGACTCAGACAATGGATATACAGGAGATCTGTGCTGACCGTACCTGTCTTTAAACATCTTGCTTTAATGACCTCCCATGTGGGGAAAAAAAAACATATTTGCGGCTGTTTTCAGACACAAATTATTCTTTTTTTTTCAATGAAATTCAAACCTGAGAATTTATACACAATTTAAGCATAGAAAATTCTTGTTGAAAAAGTTTAAACACATAACAGTCTGATTAGGAAAAACAAGTAACATAGTAGCTAGCAGTCTTACAGATGCTGAGATATGAGCAAAAATTGTGAGAGTTGCTGCTGAGGGTGAAATCCTGAGCAAAATAACTAAGGATTTTAGCACAGGATTAGCAAGCTAGCTTGTTCCTAGCATCTATTATAAATAGATGGCAGGGTGTTTATTACTACAAATGGTTTGCTTAGAGACACAAGATAGTGATCTGTAATTTGGAAATAAACATAATGTGGAAAAGGCCATGCAAAAATGCTGTAAGTAGCTGTGTGCCAATATATAGAAACTTGTAAACCCGAAAAAATGCAGCTCAATGCATCGTCCTATACATAGGTGAATTAGAATAAATTTTTCATAAAATAACAGAAATCCAGTGCCACCCCCCCATATTTATATTACAACAAAATAGTAGTAAAGAATGCACAAAGATTAATTGAAAATGTTCTGTACATCTTCAGAGAAGATGGCCAGCAGCAATTTCAATTAATTATGCAGAAACAGATACTTTATGACAGATTTCTCAGGTCCATCAGAGAATTTCTGTTTAAAGAAAACAGCAAAACAAGTTAGGTAGCTACTAAAACCTGCAGGTTGTCCTAAATCAGGCAAAGAATTGCCTTGGGCATTCACTTGATTGGTAGTGAAATAGGAGGCTTCTCTGGGGAACTCTCTCTTTTGCTTTGAGAAGAATTCCATCTAGGGCTGGACCCACTTCATCTGTCAAAATTCACCTTTCTACAAAAAGCCTGTGGAAACCCCATACTCACTTCCTTACCTTGCTTGACCTGATCCCTTCTGCAGTTCTCTAATGACTACCTTGCAGGTCAGGCTATGGGCTGTCTCTTTTACACCCATCAAATGTTTAACCATTCTCGCAAAGTGGAAGAGCTCCAACAAGAGTCAAAGATGGAAAGCAACTAACTGGCCCTGGGGCCCAGTAATTAGAGCACTTGTCTGGTACAGCAGAAAGGAGCTCATTCTTTCTAACCTGGGAAATATCTAACTGTTTATAAAGCAGAGTGTTGATCCCAGCTTGGACTGTATGATCAACGATCTGGATATGAAAATTCATAATCTGTTATATGAAATGTTCTTATTTCTAATACTGAAGTAATGTACAACCTCAGCTTTATTTCATATCAGTCTTTCTATCCTCTTGCATGACTGGTTCTGTAGGAGGTAATCTAGCAGCTAACCATGGCATCATACACAAACATATAGATCTACATACACCCACAAGCATCTATGTCTTCAGAGAGCTCAGCCTTTCTCTACAGACCATTTGTCTTACTTAACTAGGAGAGATAAGTTTCATTATTTCTGTTGCTTTTTTCATGGAAACCAGGACATGAGTTGAACAGTAGTCTGGGTTTATAATCCTCAGGAAATAGCTAGTTATACATTTATGGATCCTGATCCTGGCACGTCACATTACTATATGAAGTAGTCTGTTTATCATTATACCTTATACCACTTCATCCTTTCTTTGTTGTCTCTCTAACCCAATGAAAAAAAGATTTCTGTTGATTCAGAAAACTTAGCTGACACTCTAATGTGAAATTCAACATCCTGTATGAATATTTTATTGATTCAAAAACTCATTTTACAACTTTTTCTATTTTGACACTATGCACCAATATTCTTGTTTCACTGCATGTGTATTTCTTTATGCACAGCAGTAAGTAATTTGGGATGGATTTCTTTCATTTGATTGCCTATGACCAGGAAGACGTATTTTCTTCTTTATGGGGAGTTCTTAACACAAGCAGATGCTTCAGTCAAGAGAACACTATGTGCCTCTCAGTAACCAAGAGCTGCAGTGGCTCTTATTTCCTATAGGCTATGTGGGAAATACATTGTTTTTCCCATTCCGATCGTAGTGTTCTGCTCTCTTTTCTATGGCTTGTGTTATTTAAGTAACACAGAAAAGAGAAAGATAATTAAAGTTTACAGAAAGGAGTAATAGAAATGGATTGATCCTAACAGAGAAATCCTGGCAGTCCCAATAACTCTTTGGTTTCCTGCAGGGTACGCTGCAGCAAAAGTGAAACGCCCAATGAAGGAGAATAAAAGAATTTGTCTTGGCACTGCAGAACTCCATGAATCACCTTTTTGAAGAAAAAGAAGCTGAAAGTTTAACTTTTAGTGCATTTAACAGTGTGACTGATTATTGTACTGTATATAAAAATGAACTGGGGACATTAAAATAGCTTTTCCTCTTTGATTTCCTCCACCTTCTGCTCCCTGTGAAGTTTCTTCAAGGCAGCCAGTGACTTGCCTAATTTCAGGGAACACACAGCTCTCCTTTTCCCTTACTGTGATGTCTGAGTATGTTTAATAATAACCTTCATTTTCAGAGCATCTTTTCTGACGGTAGTGTCTCTTCTCTGGACTGAATCCAAACTCTGGTCCTTCTGTGATTTCTCATTTCTGCAATCACCTCCACATACTGTGCCCTTCACACCCACTACAGAGGTCCTCAGAGTCCCATTCTTGGTCTTCATCTTTATTGCTTTATCCTCAAGAGTAACTTTACTCTGGGTTTTAAATGGGAACATTGCGTCAATGTGGATAGACTGTATGTCTCCCTCAACCCGCTTTGGCAACCACCCTCATTTATCAACCTGCCTTGTTTCTTTCAGCCGTAACATCACTGTGACTTCCTACTCTTCGGTATTTCAATTATGAAATAATCTGCTGGGTGAAAACGTACAAATGGGTGCAAGTTCCAGCCTGAGCTCTGACAGCAATACAAGTTTGGGGAGACTACTCCTCCGCTCTTTAACTTGAGCTGAAAGTCTGGATTCTCCATAAATTTGCAGTCCCTTGCTTTCTCACAAGGAATTATTTCAAAAGTCAGAAGTCTGAGTGATTTGCTAGGCACAGACAAAAACTTAGGGAGGAATGGCACAGAGCATGATGCCAGAACAACTCAAAGAAGTGGAAATACTGGTCAGACCTCCAAAGCCCTGAAACTCTGTCAGAAATGATACGGGAAACCATGTCTCACACAGCTGTGCATCGTCTAGAACAAAGTTTAAAGCAAGATAAGTTAGAAATCAAGATAAGGAAAAGAAAACCACATAACTAACCTTTAATCAGACTATGGCTGACTCTTCTGATACTGTGAGCTGAATCACTAAAGACTTTATTTTGTTTAATTTCATTTCATTTCTTTTTATGGAAAACTCTACAAAACGAGGCTCATCAGCAACAAAAGCAAAACTTTGCACTACTTTTTTGAAATCATAAGCAATTAAAAAAAACAACAAACCAGCGTTGAAATCTGCTCTCACTTCACTTTATCATTGAAGAATACACTGGAGATTCAAATCTGAGCTGCTCTTGCCCATTGGGCTTAAAGCCTACAATTTAGGTGAACCAGGCTGAATTTGGTATTCCTGGAATGACTGGAGTCTCAAACAAAATGCTTTCATGTTGTGTTTGCAGTGTAAATATTAAAAAAAAAAAATGAAACATTCAGAGTGTTTCCAACCCCATTTGCTGAAGAAGCACAAACACAGAAAGGGCACAGAAATATGCAGATCAAAGAAGATACATTTATGTTGCTACTTCCCATCAGCTGCGTGCTCTCATCTCTGAGTATTGGGTGAGAAACTTTTTTTTTTTTCATAATGTCACAGATTGTTTTACTTTACCTTCCAAAAGCATCTTGTGAAAAAATACGAGAGGCAGAAGGAAAGCTGGAAAGCCAGTGAGCAAGTCCCCTGGTGATTAAGGCAAGCATTTATCTAAGATACAGGAGGCCCAGTTTGAAGTCCACCTTCTAAATCAGGCACAACATGGATGGGAAGCTATCTGGAGGGGTCAGAGATGACTCCCAAAGGTTTTTTATCAGATTTTCTTTCCAACATGGCGATCATTTCTGTGCCTCTTCTTCACTGCTACCAACACGCCATTGAAGTTTTGATATTGAAGTTCAGTGGAGCCCTACTGGATTAAGGAAAAAGGGACGTAACTCTTCATAGGGACTGGTGGTTCTTCCTCAGAAGTGGCAGTGAGTGCTTAATGTCAGAAAAAAATAGTTATTTTGTACATGCTATAATAGTATTTTTTAAGTACAAGCAAGACCAGTGCTCATTGCTCCTACTATATCCAATGCAGTTATCCCCCTCAGCAAAAGTGAGGCATGAGGACAGACTGCTAGCTTAAAAAAAGCCTGGTTTAATACAAGTGAATTACTGTGCAATCCTGGAAGCCTTCAGCAGCAGCACAGACCTTGGGTTAATCCACACGAAATGCACTGAGTATGTGGAAATCCCTGTGACATCTCATGATGAAGTGAAGGACTGATGCCTGGTAGCTGAGTCCCACAGCTGCCGAGACAGACCTGAGACCACAGGTAAAACCTGCTCAGGGTTGAGGAGGCTCCAGTACAAAATCAGCTATTTTCTGCAGAAGAAATCTCATGGAGTCTGCCTGTGTTGCAGCCTGGGAGTTTCTCCTTGCATCCTGAAACCTGTGAAAGGACCATGTGTGACACTTATAGGCAACGCTTTTTCAGGATTAGTTTGTGTTACCTCAGGGACCATTGATTATATTACTACGTTTCTGATTCAGTTGTTCTGTATATAAATCAGTGTGTTGTTAGGTTATTTTCTTTTAATCACTTGGAACTTCTGATGATCAAAAGTTTTCACATGAATTTCAACTCAGCAGCAGTTGGAAAAAATGTATCTGTCAAGCCTACAAATGTGAAATAATTTATTATGGAAATGAATTCTTAATTTTCCTTTTACTCATCCATATACCTTCTGATATAGCCTCCAGCCAGGACTTGGGAGGCAGAAAATCTCTTGTGAGCCAGAGGTCTGGTGGGATGAATAATGAATTCTGGGGGAGGAATGTTTAAAATTAGACTGGTTTTGAGGGAAGTGAAGTGGGAAAGGGCTGTGGACTTAACCAACCCTTGTAACTTCAGGCTGTGCTCACTCTGCCCTTCAACAGACACTGTGCGGAAGGTAGGTGACCAGTCAGGCAAGCAGGGAACGGGATTACAGGGGCAGGCCCAGGGTCTATTGTGGACAGACACCTTCAAAGATGTGGACAGGGAAGAGAAATGCATGAGCTATGGGAACCTCTGCAAGCTCAGGAATAAGGAAAGTATATAGATCTATTTGGGTTTCTCAAGAGAGATTCTCAAGTTTTGGCGTCTAGAGGTCAATGGTGAAAATCCTGACCCGTCATTTCTTTGGCTGCATTCACTTTGCCTTCAATGGGATCATGGTTTCATCCCTAGTTTTTACAGTGAGGGGGAAGCAACAATAAGGATGACTGTTCCCCGTCTGCAGACCATCATCTCTTTATAATAGCTTCATTCATCTTTCGACATAGGTCATTTGGTTTGAGCATTTCTTAATATTCCTAGGATTTGAGGGAGGAGCTGATGGAGGCAAAGAGGTTCCAGGCCCCCATAAGAGAATTCATATTCCGTACAGAACAAGTCTTTTGAGAAGCTGTTGGATGATTTTGACCTTTCATGCTGTAACATCTTTAATTCAGATCCTGTGCTAGATTTAGGTGATAGTGCTTCAACAACCCAAGCTTTTTCAATTTGCTCCTTTTCAGTTTAAGTATAGCATTTATTATGTTTTTCCTGAGTTATCATGTAATGTGTATGTTACTGTTCATGTTTTACAACAGCCTAGAAAAAATAACAATCTGTGTTTACAGTAGGCTAAGAAGCTGTTATTTCAAGTCTGTAAGTGGTTTAATGAGAGGCTGCTCCCTGTTTGTTAACTTGTTCTTGAAAATGATTGAATAATCCCCATGTTATTTAATTGTTATTGACACAACATGCAATAGATTTGCTTGATGCTTTCTGTCATACACACATCACTTGGGTGACCTTAATCCTATTAAGAATATATTCTGGAGTGCACTGTAAACACTATCAAAGTCCCTTTATGGAGCGAGGTCTCTTTACAACATTGTGATTATGGTCTAGTTTGTCATTTAGTGTCACCTTGCAGGGTTCACCAATATGGGGTGCTCGTAGTACTCTCTCTTTTTACATTTTTATTACAATAGCACAACATTCAGCAATATGTTTGGAGAAATAATAACACCTACAGCCACTGGGGATGGCCATAATCCAGCCAACAGCCCACATATTTTGGAACTGCGGCTGGGAGCGGTGTTGATGTTGCTGACCGCTATGATGGACTATTCCCATTAGAGGCCACTGCAGCTGGATGCAATTTAAAGAAGCCCTGGGGGGGTGCTCTAAACTTACAGCCCCTGCAATTCTTGAGGATAAGGAAAGTAAAAAGGTGGTTTGAAGCCATGTGTTTCTCAGCTGTCCCCCCTTCCCCCAGCACTCCCCAGCATGCCAGGCACATACTCTAATCCACAAGCCAAGCTCTGACACAGCCAAAAATTTGGCTAAGCATGGGAAAAAAAAGCAATGGATTTGAACTTAGTATATGCTGAGTAGAATGTCCAGATCACCTACAGCAAGAGTATGCAAAACCATGTGATCCTTCATGAGTCCAGGGAAATGCAGCCCTACAAAACTAACGTTTTTTAATATTGGGTGCAAATCACTAAGCAGAAGGAAAGTGAGTGTTAAAACGGATCATCTTGATGTAGTTTACCACAAAAGCAGAGCAGCATTAGACATGGCTAAATTACACTTTTCAAAGCACCATATTTTCCATGAAAGGGACAAGACTTCCATTAAAAGTTCCAAGTAGCTAGAAACTAGGTGAGTGACACCAAAATTTTTGGCTTTTGGAGATGAAACTACCTGCTGGTATGGACGGATAAAAAGCAAACCTTAAATCCCTTGCCTCCTACAGAGCAGGACCATCTCCCACCACACCTGCCTCTGCTGTTCTCCTTGCAACGTTTTCTGGCTTCTTCATAAAAACAGCTGACATAGGTGCCACAGCCTGCTTGCATTTTGTATTATTCTTGTAATTATTTGTATTATTAAATTATGCGGGAGAATGGTTAGCAGCAGCACAAAGTTTTTCCTCATCGTTAGGCTTGGCTTAGGCTGTCATTTAAAGCTTTCAAAATTAACAGCTTCATTTTCTTCAGTTGAAGCAGCAAACAAAAACCCCAGGGCAGAAGAATATTTCCTCTGATAAAAACAGTCTCTACACACACATTTTAAAAGCATATTTCCATACGCTATATTCTAGATTAAAGCTTCACATTAAATTTATAACCCCACCTGAAAAATTCTTGACCCATCTTTAAAGCAAGAGTTGGAAAAAAAGGAAAAAGGGAAAGGAAAAGATATGTGTTTTCTTTGTATATTTGCTAACTTTGCTATATTAATGATATGCACTTCTGAAATACTTTGCAAGGTTGCACTTTGTGGGAGGATTATTAGCATCACGTGGAGAACTGGAGTGCTTCAGGGAAATCCTTGTGATAATCCTCCTCTTCAAAGAAGGCTGATGTCTTCCACAGACTTTCAAACCAGACGAGAGAAAAAAATACCTAAATTAGCAATCATACATCAGGAGAAATAAGCAACTAGCTAGGCACTAAATAAAAAAACCTGCTACAGTTTGCAGTGATAGAGGGTCCTGAACCTACCCCCAAAAGCTGACAGGCAGCCCTGTCACTTGGACAGCCATTCAAAATCCTGTGCTTTCATTCTGAATTCTCCATCAGCCTTTTCCTGTCTATTTTGGTTTGTTTGGTTTTTTTCTCTTTAATAGAACCTCTTCCCTACATCTGCTTCCCTTGAATCATATTTATGGACTATATTAGCATTTCCTCCTTGTTTACACCCTCACTGTCCTTCCCCTCCACCACCTTCCTGCTTGCGTATTGGTGGCTCTCAAAACTTTGCTTGGGAATCCTTGGTGAGCTATAAGCTGTCAGAGAAGAGAAATAGTCTATACATTCAACTGACAACACATATTAGGCATGGAGCTCACCAGCATGCAGCCAAGATATTTTGCACAGAAATAAGGCTAAAATATTGATGGAGGTACAATTCTTGCTTTTCATCCAAGTCAACACAGGTTGTTGAACATATTCAATCAAAGCAGGAGTGGAGTTGGTGGATACCATTTTTCTTAACCTTCAGTACTATGTTTTTCATACAACGTAGTAGAAAATCTCTTATTCCATAATGACTGAAAAGTTGAACGTTTATGCTTCTGGAATTTTAGTTTTGTCCTTCCTATATTCTTACACATGTCAAGGAATCTCTGAGAAGGATTATTAATCCACTAAATTACTGAACTTTCCATAAAGATTCCCATGTCCTTCTGGAAAAAAAGAGTTGCAACATACTAAATAAATAATAGGGTTTAATCCTCCAAATATCCAGGGATGTTGTTCTGCTCTTTCAGTTTTTTATGTTATGCATTTCATGATGGGTATGATCTTTGATGTTAGCAGAAATAGTCAAAGAGAAATCAAGAAGGCAAGCTTCTCAAGTGCATTTCAGCTGTCTCACCTCCATTTCTTAAATGGATACATTTAAAAGAAGAGCTCTTTTTCTTTTTGTCAAATGTTCTCCTCCTATAGTCTCAAATATGTATAGTTTAGTGTCATTATTTCTGGAAAACTCTGGCTGGCTGAACATTGTTCGTTGGAGAAAAATGACAAAAGCTGTTGGCTAAGCACCTGCTGACCTGTACTTGGTCAATAAGCACTCTCAGGACATAGGCACAATATTCCTATGCCTTTTAATGCATGCAGACCAATAGCATCGTCTGAAAAAATGTATGAGTGGAGCATAAAACATAAATTGATTTAATACATTTATTTTGAACTATATACAGAAGATTTGGCTTTTTATACACCTCCCGTTAGAAAGTAATGGAAATGATAAGAACACGTATCACCCAACACTCATATTTTGCAAATTCACAAACGTATGATAGAGGTGATGTCAAGCTTTGAGCAAGTTTCAACTGAATCAGTGCCAGTTAAAGGTTTTGAGTAGAAGCCATGTAAAACTTAGTGGTTTAAACTGAATTTGGAGGGTCACCAAAAGCATAACAATATCTAAACCAGTAATAATTTAACTGAAGCCAATGAAGTTCCACCCTTGTTAAGGTGCAGTATTGAAATCCGACCAAGGGTGATAAATGCCTACAGGCTAAAAGAAGAGAGAGACACAACCCTTCTCTTTCCACGGGCCAACACAGCAAAGCCTGTGTAGCTTTCTTGTGTAGTTAATGCTTTCATCTGTCAACAGGTTCCTTTCTTACTCCTCACTTACATTCATCTCCACTTTCCTAATAGGAGCTTTATGGAAAAGTTTTAGGAAATGTCAGGATAAGATGTGTTCTCACAGGATAAGATGTGTTCTCACAAAAATGATGGTGTCATCTCTATGTTTCCTGAAAAATATTTTTGACATAAAAATCTCCTGGCTCACTCTGAAGTACTCTGTGCTTTTTGCCTGTCTTCTGGAAGACAGAGGGATGATTGGAAAGAGAGCTTTTACCTCTAGCTCACAGCATCTAATTCAGCACAGCTCAGCAGTAACTAAATATTTTTTAGTAATTTGACAGCCTGTGTCAACCAAGTTAGCAGCTTGCATCAGGCTTCAGTATGGAAAATAGCCACTTTGTGGAAATCATTGTCAAAAATTGCACCTTTGATGAAAACCGCTTTCTGGGGAAATGAATGCATATTTCAGGAGTAACATTTGACTGTATTTAGAAATGCAATCTCCATATATAACAGACTAATGTATAAACATATTAAGACAACACTTAAGAGTGGAGGAACAATTTTATAACAGAATCTGAAAGTACAATCCATTATTTCACGCAATTTTATTCAAACCTTAGTAATGCAAAGACTACACAATACTCTACAAACAAAAGTGAAAAGACACACAACAGACTTTACACAGACTATTTCTTCGGGAAAACTTACTAATTTACCAAGCTACCCTTCTCCACACCTTCTCATGGCCCACCGTAGAGCAGGACCAAATATGCCAACAGTGTTTCTAACACATGCTCTAAAAGACTGTTCATGTTGGAGGCCTCCCAACTTCCTGAGGCAATCTATTCCAGTGCTTTACCAGCCTCATCTTTTAAAAGGGTTTGCTAATTTTTAATCTCCCTTGCTATAATGTAAGTGCATTGCTTCTTGTCTTTGCTCCTTATTCTTCACATAGTAAGCACGACTCTGCAGCTAAGTCATGAGAGCTCTCACCTAGGGGACAAAATGGGAAGACCTGAAAGGCAGTTCTCACTCAAAGGGCAATTCAGATAGAGTGGGTACTACACTGAACGCATAAACTATCCTCTAACCAGAGAGATTCCCCTTCCCAGATTAAAGAGTTTTCTGAATTTCAGGTTCTGGACCTAGGCAGAATGCAGAGGCCCTAATTTCATTTCATGTCCACGTCTATGTGTTTTGTGGCATCAGGACTTAGATTTTGAAGAACTGAAAGACCCATGCAGGGTTTAGGGTTTTTTCCCCTGTGAAATTGAGGATGCCCTAAAAAAGTAAATCCAAAAGGTATAAACTAGCATACCTATTTTTCCTTTCCTTATCTCCTTTATTTTAAGTAGGAAAAACTTTAAAGATGACCACTTAAGTGCCAATTTAAGCTGGCATTCTGTTGCCTTTATATATCTTCATCTTCAGTTTTTTGTTGACTGCTATGATGATTCAGTTAGGCATTCATTGTGAAAATACACACACACCTAGCGTGAAAGAGTAAATGACCAGCAACTGGGCTCAGGTTGCTGTGTAGTGCACAAATCTTAGCTGTATTTAATTATCTGGGAAATATTACAGGATCATACAATTCCGAACTGCTATAGGTGTCAGATATATATATGACCATGTCTGCATTTGGTAAAATGTAATTGCACCCCAGGTATTTATCTTTTACTGTGTTTTGATTGTTTAATGTTATTCTAAGCTAAAACTTTTCCCACCACTCAAAACAATCCAGCTTCGCATTTTTATTGGGTGCTATCTGAATAAATGACTACAAAAAAAATCTTTTGAAAGATTATGTGATTCTTTTTCAGAGCTCTGTGGGCCAGAGATTTTTATTTTTCATTTTTGGAAGTATTCATTTAATTTATTAGTTGTGAAACTTCTGGGCTAGAGACAGAAGAAAATAAATCCTTCATTTTCTCCCTGGAACATGTGCAGTGTGCCCTCTGGACCACCCTCAGCCACAGCTTTTCAGTAGCAAGCATGGAGCCTGCGCTTCCTCTGTCTCATCAAGGTCATCTCCTCCAAAGCAAAGAGGGTGGCAGCTGAAGTAATTTCCTGTTGCTGGTTGGACTGGGGAGAGCTGAGAAGCCTGCTAGATGCTGAGTGTCCTACTTCACTACAACCTGCATTGGCAGTGCTGGTGGGAGAACTGTGGCACAGGGCTGGAGGTCCTCTCACTTCTCTCTCAAAGCAAGCTCAGATACCATTTCTGCCAACAGCACTCCTTGCAAGCCTTTCCTCCATGTACAAGGACATGTATTGCTTGAGAAAATAGCCCTGGGAGTTTGAAGGAGAAGAAAAAGGAAGGCAGAAAGATGGACTAGTGGCAGCAGAAGAAAAAAAGACAAGCTAGCTTTTCACAGGTTTCCAGCCTGATCTGTTTGCTGTGTTAAATTGCCCTCCTCTGCTCCACTGTGAGTTCTTAATACTCCAACTGCTGTTTAAAGGATATCTGGATCCCTGTGGAAGCAGATAAGAGCTACATGTGTTGTGGGGCTCCATACAGCCCTGGGAGTTTGAAGGAGAAGAAAAATGAGAGAAGAAAAATGAACTAAATATTTTAAGCTATCTAAAGAAAAGAATAGTAGCTTTTCCCATTGAGTCGTATATCAATACAGACTCCTTTCCTCAGGGAAGGAAATGTTGAATGAGAAAGGAATGAGGTATAACTTTAATCAGCGATTTCATGCTAACAGTACCTAATCTGAGATGAACATTCGTAAGGGTTTGGCACCCTTCACAGCTACCTGAGGCACAAGGCTAAGCAACATGCCCAAACCATGTAACAACAGCCTGCTGGCACTCTCCTCTTTATTATTCCCTAATGAGATAATCCCAGAGAGAAGAAGAGGGGAGAGTTCCTTGGCCACACCAGACAGACGTCTCCCTGCAGAACCGCCTCAGCTCAGCCTCCTCCAGCTTAAAAGAAGAGCCAGGGTCTGGCTCTGCAGGGTCCTCTGACGCTGGTTGTCAGAGGGGACCTACAGCCATGACAGACACAGCTCGCAGCGTTCCCAGCGTGTGGCGTACAGGCTCCTCAGGAACATTCCCAGAACTCTTCTCTGTCATGCACAGACTTTCCCAGTGGTTGTTACCTGTCTTCCCAAGAAAAACAGATGGCGTAAGGAGCTCCAGGGCGCTCTAGGAGTATGTGAGCCAAGTTTCCCTGACGGCCTTTAAAGGAGGTTAAAGAGGTAAAGGTGGCCCTCCAACTCAGTTAAAAGACTTAAACTAAACAAAACACTATTTTACATAGTCCTGCAAATATATCTGTAAGTGGCAATAATTCTAGTCAAAACCTGTTGAAGCATTTCTCATTTGAGCAGAGAAAACAGCTCAAGTCCCAGGGAAGGGAAAAGTGTGTTGTGGGAGGAGTGGATTTACAACCAGAGGCACTAGAATCTGTCCTGGGAAATGGCTTGAAGCTTCTCCGCCCCACTCTCAGTGGCCTAAACACTTACTACATGAGGAGCAGTATTGAGAAAAATAACCTGGATATGCACAAGTGTCCTACCTGAGCTATGTTAACTGGAAATTCAAAGTTAAAAGCTGTTGTCTCAAAGACCTCTTGGTCTTTGCAATGGGTTAATGGACCAAACACCCAGAGAAGACGTTGATGATATATTTATGCTGGTGGCTATAACAGTAGTTGTTTTTTCATATCTGAAGATTTAGTTTGCTATAAAAAATACCATGAAAGCAGTATCCTTCCACGTGTTAAGTCAATAGGTAGTATAGACCAAAGTACAAATATGTCTCAAAAGGTATAAAAGCAGAGAATAGAGGGGAAATGAGTTGCAGTTGGATGTGCAGCTTCTAAATATAGTGCAGCGTGCAGAAGAGAATTTTAAAGTCTGCCAGACTCTAAATTAGGAGAGTCTCAGAGCGTGTCCATGCCTGTACATCTTGCATATGTGCACCACGACGGGATAAGAAATGCATGCCCAAATAGCATGCTTATGGTTAGCTCTGCAGAGCTGACTTCCAGCATTATCCAGAGGCAGAGCCATGTCCTGTTTCTCTTTGCTGGCAGTTCCTTGCCCAGATATATATTGCTTCAGTTCAAAACCTCTCCTGGAAGGTTGACATTAAATTAGCTTTTAAACTTAATTCAGACTTTTTTAAATTTTATTTTGGATGTGCTTTGAGTCAGGGGAGAAAAAAGCCACAATTAAATTGTTTCAAACTATGTTGGACACCCTGTGTACCATTCCAGATTAGAAAGTGATCGTGTTTGACAATAACTCTTCCGTCTTTCTCAGTCTATGCAACCAATGTGTTAATATTATTTCCTTGTCATACATTTACCCTGCTGTAACAGCCTTTCCTAGTCCTGCCCAGTGCAGCAGAACAATAGCACCTAACGTTGTGTCTGGGCTATGCAGATGAATCACACAACTAGTGGCCCTCTTCCAAAAAAACGTACGAGTCAAAAAATTGCTGGGTTCTCTAAAGATTTCCTGGTCTTCTCCTGCAGGTTTGACTAAGAAATAACTCCACAGAATTTATCACATCGCATGCAAAATGCAATCAATATACAATATGGGCATACAGTCTATAAAGTGACAGCCAGTCTATTGCAATAGGTATGTAGCATCCTGGTTGATAGTATACTTAAAGTCCCTCTCCTCTGTTAGCCAAGATGGTGCACATGAAAATGGGGTGACCTACGTATGGTCACATTTAGTGGCTTCACAAAACATGCTATTTTTAACTTCATTTCTTCTTGATTCCTATTCTAAACATTGCTTATTGTTATGCTACTCTGAATCCTCTAAATGACTTTGAGACTGTAATGTGTTGATGACAGCCATTTGCTGGGTTGGATTGAAATTTACTTTGTCCCACACCATTTAAGCTACAACTGACACCGACAGCCAGCGGTCATGGAGAGAAAATGGGAATGGTTCAAAATCATTTCTCCCATAAAGTATAAAAAGAAGATATGAGGGAAAGGAACTCATTAAGATGAAATGTTACATTCAGAGCAACGTAAATTAAATATAGTGTTGACATGCTGGTTGTGGATAAGGAAAAAAGGCAGACTACTTTTCTAACAACATTTATTGCTCCTGAAATGAGGCGGAAAGGTGCTATAGCATGCCAGTATGATAGCTGCACTAAAGGTATTGCCTCTTTGGTACACTGTTCTTTTTTCTCCACTGCCTGGGAGACAAGGATGTGTAGCAATGTTATTCCCTCTAATGCAGAAAACTGGGCATGACCCCAGCAGAAGGAAGGGACATGCAGCCTCATGTGTGGTGTGCATGTGCACACCACAGGTGTGCACACCGCAGGTGTTTAAAATAACAAAATTATTAAATAATTCAGGTTGGCAGGGACTTCTGCAGCTCGGTTGGTCTGATACCCAGCTCAAAGCAGGGCCAATTTCAAAGTTAGGTCAGGTCACTCATGACCTATCCAGAAGTGTTTTGAAAGTCTCCAAGGATAGATATCCCACATCCTCTCTGGGTGACCCCTTCCAGTGCTGGATTACCACCACTATGAAAATTGTCCTCCTGACATCCAGTTGGAATTGCCCTTGCTGCACCATGACCCACCATTGCTTCTCCACCTTTCGTGGTGTACACTTGAGGAAAGATTGGCTACATCTTTTCTATAACCTCTGCATTAGGAAACTGAAGACAGTAATTAGGTCCCTCTTGTAGCCTTTTTTGTCTCCAAGCTGAACTAACACCCATCCCCTTGCCATATAGTTGCTCCACATCATCTGATTGGGAAGGTGTACCTATTAATGAAATCTGAGATCAGACCACAGCACAGCTTAGAACACTATTCTAGACAGATGATACCAGCTTTGAGCAGCCCTGAGATAACAGACTATTTCCTATTTCTTCTTTTCCTCTCATCCTTTATCTAGTCTAGTCCAGCTCGCCATGCCAATCCCTGCACTGGGGTTGCAGTGCCCAGTCTGCCACTGAACCCTCAGGAGGGACCAGTGACTTTCTCCTGTGTAACCAAGGAGTCAGACTATGAGTTTCCATCCACAGGAAACCCAGACAGAACGAGTAATACTTACCATGACTATAAAAAAAAAAAAAAAAAAAAAAAAAAGAAGCATTTAAACATAAGCTTTGCTGCAAAACTGAGCACTCACTTGTCACCTGCTTTTGAAAAGGGGGTTCATCAGACACAAGTGCACTTTTATAGAAATGCACAGAAGTGCAGTCTTCAAGAATTTTGGAATAACATCGTCCCTTTGGTGCAAATTACCTCTTATCAAAATGAGCCATTAATTACATTTGCTTTCCTAATAGCGATCTCACTGTGCAAAGTGAAAAACATATTGCCAATTTTGCATAAACCATCTTAGGGTAAATATGCTGCTTTTTTTGAACAGACCTTTTGGGAAAAATGGGAATGAGAACATTTCTCCCTACCCCATTGTCTGTCTTCCCCCCGGCCCCCAGCACCAATATCTCAGTGCCCATGCAGGATGTAGAGACAGGAGGAGGCTGTAAGCTGGCTTTGCACTTTGTTGGCCTTCAAACTATACCTGGATTGCCTTAAATTGTGTCAAAACTACCAGTCCCCAGAGACAAAAAATACAGCTGAGGCTTAGGGGGCTGCACAGAAGTTTCATCTATGTCTCTCTTACTGTCTGCACCTTTCTGTGCAGAAGGGAGGACTGATGCAGAGGCTGGATTCATCCCCTTGTCAAAGAGGGACCCTCAGCTGGCCCTGGGAGAGCTCCCACAGGGGCTGGGTGCTGCTGGAGCGTGCAGAGCCATGGTCCAGGCTGGATACGTGCTTACACAGACCTGAACGTTTGCTTTTAATAGAAAAATCATTCTGTGACCGTGAGAATGCTTGGGTTTTATTTTAATTGCATGGTAACAAGGACTCTTCTGAAGTTCTAGGCAGGTAAGAATTTATCACGCAGTGCATTAAAACATGTATGTTAAAAAAACCAGAGTAGAATTGCCCTTACTAAAGGGCTCTCAGCTCCATAATACACCATGCAAGGGAAGCTTTCAGCAGCTCAGTAATATCTCCATCAAGGTAACTGTGTGCCCACTTCCTCCCTAGAGGAAAACCAGCTGTGGGCACTCCCTTGCCTTGCCTTGCCTTGCCTTGCCTTGCCTTGCTGTGCAGGCAGCACTGTCCAGCCCCCTCTCAAACACCACCCCATCCTTCCCCACCAGACCACTTTCCCCTTATCTGACATCATTCATTTGGGATTTGCCCAAATGATGGCTTCAAGGCTGCCCACTCTGCCCTGACCCTCCCAGCTATCCCACGGAGACAGAGAAAGCTGAAGGGAATGAGAGAGGGATGTGGAGTGATTTGGTGAAAAGCTGACTATTAGGCTCTATTCCTAGATGCTCTGTGGCTTTACTGTATGTATTCATTGTTAGCTCTCAACATAGGCTTATTAGAGAGAAACTGGATGTCTTGAGGGCTATATTTGGAATTGCTGAAGCAAGAAAATTCCAAAATTGCAATTGCAGCCTACTGAAACATTGAATTTGCTCTCTAATTAAAATTTCTCATATAAACTCGAGCTACTTCAGCATGCAGAGCATTTTTCCTGTCTCTGCCTAATGTTTATACATTCAGTCTCTGTGGAAGACGAATGCAATTTTCTTTTCTGAGACCACCCCCATTTTAATTGCAGCATGTTCTTTCTCAGCTTTAGTGTGTCACCAAAATGGTTTTGGTGTTTCTGTCTCCAACTGATATAAATTTTCTATAGTGCATGGGATTAAGGAGTTTATATATATTAAGGAGTTTATATATATGTTTGTGTATATTGCATGAGTATATATATTTGCATTTATATTTATTATACACATATATTTTTATGTAGCGTTCATATTATTTATAAATAATATGAAGAGCACACCTGGACAATGGAGAAACAATCTTCTTTTTCTCTTTTTTTTTTTTTTTTTCCCAAGAAGGGATTTGTTTTTGCTATGAATTCCCCCGCTGTGTGCAGCTGCAGGGTCTTCTGCAACCAAAAAATGACATGCTTCTCCGATAGTAATGCCACAGTGGTAATTCACATCTATTTATATTCGATCTTGTCTTCTGTCACCGGTGTCAGACTTTAGCTTGCCCTTCCCCCTCCTCTTTTAGTTTGCTTCAGTGCTGATTATTCCACAAATGGCAACGTGAAGCTGTGTGCAGCACGATAGCAGACAGAAGTAAAGGGCCTAATGGACTGCATATGCTGCTAAGGGCTTCCTTTGCTGCAGCGTGAAGAAGAAAACCACTAACAGATCAATTAAAAAAATTCTGTTCTAGAGAAATTATATGAAGGGTGTTTTGAGGGAGGAAAAGAAAGATATAAGAGGGGAATATATAACTTCAGGCTTTGGTCTGATAAAGTAAAATGAAATATTCAAGTCATTTTGCAGACATCTACAGCTGTAGATTAGGGACACGCACCGAGGCCATCCGGCATGCTTCTGGCTGAAGTAGCAAAATAAAGTAGACATTGTCTCTAAATATATTGTTTTTCAACAGTAATGCATACCCACAAAGTAAGGTTTTTGAAGTAAGAACTTTAAAGGTATTGTGCAATTCAGAATAGTACATCCTCTGGCTATTATTTGAGCTGCTCTGGTTAAAGCAGCCCTAACAGGAAGAAAGCTGAAAAACTGCGCCAGTTCTGCAAAAACATACCTTTGTTCACAGACGGTGTATGTCTTCCTCCCCAAAAATGATTACAGAGAGTCATATTATAGTTAGGCTGGCAATATTTATTTTATCATTTCAACTCCACATGCAGAAATACGTTGTCAAAATGACTTTTTCAAAATCACTCATTTGCACATATTTCATATGTGCTTTCTGGCGACTGCTGGTTTTCCTGTGAACTGTAAGATTTTGGAGACTGAGAGAGTCTTGCAGCCACTTTATTTATCTGTCACTAAATGGCACCCTGACACTTATGGAAGCGTTTCTGGAGGTAATACTGAGAAACACTTGTCACCAACAATCCCAGCTGAACTTTGACTGCTCAGGAGATGCCCCTGGCTGTGGAATTTCACGTGGTTTCCGACCCACGAAGGGAGATGGCAGCTGAACCCGATCCCAGGCTGGACACAAGCATAAGCATTTCTGACACATCCCATGTCCAGTTTGAGATCTAGAAACATTTGTGTGGATAGTCTGGAAAATGTTCTCTGGTGACCTTAGTGCTAGTAAAGCCCGGCTGCCCAGATTTCCCACAAAGCAAACAAAACTATGTTCGATTTAAACCAAACCTCAATTTACTAAAGCTTATTCTGGGCCTATAAGAACAAAATTGCTCTTTTACCAGAGAGAAGAGAGTGGAAAACACCAGCATGGTTGTTTTCATAAATAATGAAAGAAAAGTCTCCATCACCCACTCAGCAGTGAACAACTGAGGGTTTTATTTGAAAGAGCAGAATATCCAGTCGGTGATTTCATCGCTATAGGAGACCTATACAGTCTGCCACAGACACAAATAAAAATACAGGCAGCACATACGGGAAGCGATAGAGGAAACAACTAAATCAGAACTAGTTATTTTTAACTGCCATTAATATTACAAGAGAAACTGTGACAAAAGGAGCAGCTTCAGAATTCAGTGTAGTATTCTCATTAATGCCAGCAAAATAGTGTCTAATGAGATGTGTCATATCAAGAATAATGCAAAATGAAGGCAAGAATAGATATCTTAATAAGACAACCAGAGCATCAATTATCAAAACAAAAGAAAGGATTATTCTTGTGAAATTCTGAACAAAATCTTGACTTAATACAAATAACATATATTCCTCTTTTACTGCATTTTTCAGTCTTTTAGTTGTACAAAAGTACAAACATTTCCAAGAAGAAGAGGTGTTTTGTGAAGACAGTAAGACAAGCCGCTCAGCATGTATTTCTCAGCTTGGATCAAAAAACCACACTCATTTACTTTTTGCCAGTGATTGGGATGCTAACTTGCAGTATCAAAGATGCTTTATGAAATGCCTGACTGCGAAGAACATAAAGAGAATATGATTCCCGTAATCTCTTATCTGAGCTCGGATAAAGAGGTTGTTCAAAAATTTAGACACTAATTTGAATAAATGGCATCAAAGCCACCTGCATATGTTTACTTTCTGTGAGCATGGGGAGAGGAAAAACATAACTAAGATCATGTAATCTGAAGATACTTTAAAAGCTTAAGCTGTTCCTAGAAAATCCACCAATTGGAGTCTGGCAAACATTTTACCTAGAAAAGCAGATTCCACATGGGCTTTAATGGTGGTGTAAGCACTCATTTTCTAAAAAATAGCTGCATCTCTGCTAGGAGCCATATATTTCTCCAAGATCAATCAATCTATTCATCTGTCTTTCTAGCTATCATAAAACAACTTTTGATAACAGAAGAATCTGATATTCCTTTCTTTCCTAGTACCTTTCCTGAAACATTATACTCCCAATGCTTTTTTTCCTTCAATAACTTTTGATAATAAATTTAATTAATACCACTAGAGTACAGGAAATATACAGTATCCTATCTGATAATCTCTATTACATAACAAGTATTAGCTTGGCTGTAAACAACCAAATATTCACGGTAGATTTGTTCATGAACTATCTATTGATTAAAAGATCATGACAGTCAACTGTGAATATTAATTTACAGGCTATCTGTGAACAAACAGACAAGACTAATTAAAGATGTTTATCTCTTGGATGACTTGCTCATCTCCAGTAATCCATATTCTTACTGTCTAACAAAACAGTTTTACAGGCAATTTGGTAATTTCAGGCAACTCTAAGTATGTCAACTGATGAGGTACTCCACGCGGCATGAAAATCGTAGTATATAATAAATACAGCACTTCCAAAATAACAGGAAAGCATCTGCTTCTGAACAAGGTAGTCCCTCCCCCAGACTCTCACTTCTGAGATGAATTAGCATTTATTAGCATAAACATTTGCAGTGGCCACTCAATTGGATCAGGAAACTGATCTGGATTAAAATTAACTGGACAAGACAAATAAACAGTAGCTGCTTTCAACATGGATTTTAAGGATTATTTTCATTTCTCCTGGGTGATGGCATCATCACCACTATTCTCCTGAAAAGCACCATCCTATCTGCTTTGAAGGAACTTTCTAATTTTGATTCTGAAACAAATAAAAAACCCAACTTCCTAAACCTATTCATGCAGAGGAGAGTTATTATTTTTCAGCCAAAATATGTTCAGATTTCAAAAGCAGATATTTTTTCTTCACAAGGAAAAGTAAATAAGGAAAAGCAGGAGTTCTGAAAACATCATCAGTAGAAAACCTTGTTTTCCATCCCCAAAACTCCTAGATGGAATTTTTTCCAGCAGCTTTAGTTTAAACTCACAGTAGAACTTCCCACTACTGTTCCAGCACAGCATGAAGAAAATTTGACACAACATAACTTTGTGGCTTTCAGAATGCACAGAGAACCCCATGCACATTTGTTCAGTGTAACTGTGAACCTGAATATTATGATATCCCCTAAATGCCAGGTGTTAAAAGAACACTAGAAACCCAGTCACTCAGATAACTTCTGGTGAACGAACAACACCTCATGGGCAAGGCAGAGCTCTTCCATCTCTGACTCCGGGGTCATCTCTTCTCATTTTGGCTATCAAGCACTACAGTGTATCACATCTTTCTCAACAACATATATCCAAGGTCTAATGGAAGCACTTTCATTGTTGCTAAGACCTCAGGCCTTTAACCTTGTAGGAACAGCCTTTCTGTAGCTCTGTAGACCTCAGACTCCAGTATACTGCAATTTTCTAAGGATCTGCCCAACATGGGGGAATTTCCTGAACAGATGAGATCTACCTACACCATCTCAACTTGGCTGTAGCAGAGGGCAGCAGCCAGACAGAAGGGGTTATAGCTCAACCTCTATCTGTCCTTCATGGCTTCTCACTCTGTGCACAGTCCCTGAAGATGCAGGCAGGTAAGCCCAATTTACTACAGCCCCAAGGCAGTGCATAATTATTCCAGAGGCCACCCTAGGCTCCAGACACTCCTGAGATTAGAAAAGCAAAAAGGTAGCAATCAGACACATTTCCTTTTCACTCATGCTTAACACATCTCAGCTGGAGATTAATTATTCCTATGTAATTATGCTAAGTTCTGAAGTGACTATCATGTAGTGAAAATAAACCATAACTATATTTTTATTTAAACCCTGATTCGTAACAAGGCTATAAATAACATCAAAGAAATCAATAAGGATAGAGCACTAATAGCCAAGTAACAAACTGTCTCTGTGTAGTATTAGTTTCTGTGAATTTCTTCATATAGATAGATTTGAGATAATTTTTTCTCATATGTGGAAGCTAGATTTAATTCACTTTGAAATACAAACGGTAATGAGGTCATCAAAGATACTGAAATGAATGAGAGTCAAAGAAAGAAACAGATAAGGAGAGGATTCAGACTCATAAGCCAGTTTGTAGTTTCAAAATGCCATGGGCTAGACACTATTAGCCCCCTCCAAAAAAGGAACCCTAAAAAGTCCCAATAGTCTTTCAGCTCAAAATCAGGTCACTGTAGTGTGTAGTCAAAAAATTACTGTCAGAGAAGACAGATGATGAAAATGAAGCACAGCACAATCCTTGCCACCATGAAGCCATTGCAGAAAAGAAATCACAGCAATGAGAGGCAGAGCAGAACCGTCGGGTTGTCTGCTCCATGCCCCAGCAGTGGAGGGATGTGCCTGTTGCATTGTTAGTGCCTTTTTTCAGTTTGTGCCCATTTTCAGTGACCCCTGGGCACAATGACTTCCAACACTTCTCTTGCAACTCTATCTAAGATCAATTAAAGTTTTCCAATAGAAAATGCTCATTTCTGCATAGTCAATTTTAGTAAAATTCAGTTTGTTAGCCGTAAATATATTCTGCTGCATTGTTCAGAGTATTCTATACTCTAAGTTTTGCATGGCCTATACGCAGTTATGAAGATGTTCCTCAGAGACATTCTGGCAAATTATATTCAGTTTCTGCATTTGATTTTAAATCCAAGTGAAAGAAACTCTTGGGCACATATTATTGAACTAGATTCCTACAAATGACATGCCAGAGTCTTTTCTAACTCAACTGTTCAACCAACTGAAAAAGAAACTACCTGTCAGCATCACCCATTCACCTTCTCTTGCTTTCCCCTTGTCCCTAGCTGCCAGCCACCACAAGAGGGAATAGATGGTGATTATTTTGCAGTCTCCATCCAGTTCCCAACTGGATCCCACTCCCTCTCCCTTATGGAAAGTTAAAACTCCCGTTCATATCAGCATGGACAGAATTGGTCCTCTAGGATATAGGTTTCACTGCAAGTTTAAGATACCTATAGGAATACACTACCTTTTCTCATCTGTCTGCAGTATGAAGGTATGTGGGATATCAACTCCTCAATGTTATCCCAAGCTATACAAATAGAAGAACTTGGTAAGGATGGGGTTAGGGATTTTTTATATTATTCTTTTTTTTTTTTTCTTTTTACTTTGGAAAACAATCTCTATGTGTAAAATGTGGTGATTTGTGGCTTGGGTAATATTGTTTTAACCCAGCTAATGTAAAAGCAACATTCAGTCTTAATCAAATTAATTATAATTCATTTAGCTCTGCTAAGATATTTGCCCAGTTTACATACATTAAGAGTGATACATTGTAGTGTGATATGCTATATAAAGAAATATTTCCCATATCTCTTCTAAATTAATTGCTTAAATTTAATAGTTTACTATTAAGCAAAATAGGAGTTCATGACTCACTTTTTTGATATCATCCTTTAGTTTATATTTCTCCTCCTCTCCAAATGTAATTAATATTAATGTTGTAAATTACTTCTAACATAGAAGACCCCTGTGTCTTTAATCATGCTCATTTCTGGATCTGTTTAAAATTCTTCTCTCTTTTTTCTGTCACAGGACATGACTGAAATGTTAATGCTGTCTGTGAAATGGTTATGTGCCACTGCTTTATCATGTGTAATGACATTCTGCTCTCATATATCCCATTTGGCTTAGCTGACTGTTGCTATGCATCCAGAAATGTTGTCCTTATACATCCACAATAGCATAATAATAATAAAAAAAAAAAAAAAATCCACCCAGAAATTGGAAAATGTTGGCAATGAACTTTTCCAGAGGAGAAACAAAGGGCAGGCAGTCACCTGTTTTCTCACCCTGAGTTCAGCGATGAGGCCCACTGCTGAAGTACTTGCTCAGTCTGTATTAATTTTTTTTATAGTCATAGAGACTAAATTTGATCAGCCTGGCACCTTTCACAAAGACTATATACACCATTGGATTTTAAAGATACCATTCCAATATCCTGAAAGAGCAATCAACCACCTACCAAAGACCTTTGCCTCTGGGTCTTTAGAGAAGCTTATGACTAAACAAGCCTTATTGTGAATTATTTTTCTAAATGTCCACTTCTTTGTAAGTAGAATGAATTGCTGGCTGGTGCATTAACAAGTCCTCAGAGCATCATGCTGAGTAAGATCACACTTAACGACTGGTTTAGGCAGGTTTATCTGTTGCCAATCAATGGGTGAAAGCTGTTTCATAGACAGCACTCGCTCTGATTTGATGCCAGCCACAGTCCTTGTATTAAATGGGGATATTTAAAATTAGTATGCCTTTTATCACTGGCCAAAATGAATAGACGGCTTGTGGTTTGTCACTGGAGATGGTGCTGCACAGTCACTGTGGCAACCAAACAACTGGTTATAAAATCCCCCGGGGGTCACTGAGGACCATGGCCCTGACTCGTGTGACCTCGTCCCTCTTTGTTTGGAAGAGGCAAGACCTGACATTTCACAGTCCTCCTGGATGGACAAATGTTCAAGCAAGAGATGTTTTTTAGTGAGGCCAAATTAATTTCTCCACCCTGGTAGTTTGGAAATTGCCTTGTACTGTTTCCCTTCAGGAGATGTTTCAGGATATCTGCCAGCAAAGCGACCATCCGACATGGATCTAGTGCATGTGGGGAAATGGCTACTGGCAGAAAGATGCTCTTGCATCTCCCTGATACATGCAGGATCCAGCATGTTGGTGAGAGCTGCCTTCATTTCAGGCTACTGTTCTGTTTGGCCAAGTTGATCGAGACAAGTTGATCTAAACTCGCTCCCTTTAGACACTTTCTGCTTCTGCTTGATTCTGTTACGAGATCTTAAAGCTGAGGAAGTCTGGTGTACGCATACAGCATATCTGGTCGCCACATTGCTTCTGTACCTTTATCCTACTCAAAATTCATTTTCCACCACTTCCTGAACACCAGAATGTGTGTGAGCAGGGAGCCAAAGGACTGCGCACCATCCGCCTTGTCAAATTAGGGTCCTATATGCTAATGGGCAGCCAAGTTATTTCAAAGCAGGCTTTAAAAAGACAGATGTTAGCTCAGTGGCAACACCACCTTGGAAATTTTTACTCACTTGCAGTTCTCCTATAGAGCTATTTAGAAACCTGATAAAAATCTGTGTTACAAGAGTTATTTTATTACAGATTGGAGGCCTGTAAGTTCTATTTCAAGGGGCATTGACACTTTATTTGACTCTTTAACCTGAAGTGTTAATTTATATGTTAATGCCAATAATGAGCTCATATTTCTGGGGTTATATATTGAGAATTTTTATATCTTTTAGCCACTGCATGATCTCAACTAGAGAATTACTGAAGGAGAGTAAATCAGGATGATCAGTAGTTTAATGTATAGTCAAGTCTGAGATACAATAAAGCATGGTAGATGTCAGGATTTGCCTGGAATGTCTCATTGGCCATTGATTCTCACAGGACCAAAATTTGATACAGAAGGTGGCAGTTACTGTCCCTCAACTAAACCAGACACTGCTGCTATTTCGGAGAATGAATATTGAATTTATGTTATACGGTAGTAATGCTATATTCCAACAAATGGGATTAGGGTCTCGTTGCACTAAGATAAATTAAAGTATAGGAAGAGACAATTCATGACATGAAGAATTCACCACCTAATGTCACAGCTTTTTGGTAGAAGAGCCAGGAGTAGGAGTCCATCAGTCCTGCCTGGTGCCTCCCACCTCAGCTTCAGTTGTGCCTTGAACATGGGTTACTCCATGAGGTCAGACCAAAATCCTTCCCCTTCTGCTTGTAGAAATTATTGGTTGAAAACACAGAGATTTACTGATGTCATGATCCACATGGAAAATGAGACACCCAACAATGTGATGTAGAGATGCCTTGTTTTTAGCCAACAACAGCCCCTGCACGGCACTGATGACAAAATGCCCACTAGAAGCTAAAAGAGGTTATGACACAGACAGATTTTGTTGTCGTGGACTGCAGAGAAATAAGTGGATATTTTTTGGACAGCTTCACTGCAGAAGGATCAGAATATTTATGGGTAAACTCATTTGAACACCCCACACAAAACAGTCGAGTGACCTCATAATATTCTTCTGTGATAGAGAAGGACCATTATCCCTGATTTATATGTGGGATGACAGAGGCAGCAAGGGTGGTTTGGTTGTTTAAATATAGGTATCAGTACTATTTCAGATACTTCACAGCGATGCTCCAGTACTCCTGGGTTTCCTAGGGTTATGTTCTGGCTTCATGGTTGTATTTCCCATCCTCACGCAGATGTCTTGGATACCTGGGATCTATATTTAAGCTCATTAATTGCTCCCTAAGTGAAAAAGACCCCAGGCTGTACTTGGATGTGACAATGCTCAACCGCATTTCACAAATATCAGTTCTTTTCTTGCATCTTTCATTCAGACCCATCTAGCCACCTCATCCATGCACCAATCAATTACACTTTCACCAATTTCTCTCCCATTTGCAGCCTACATTGGCAGTCAATTTGACTCTCCTTCTTTTTTCTACTTTTTATACCCGCTGGTTGTACTTTTTGGTCAATAACAACCTATGAAACTATCCATAAAAACTATTCAGGATGATGAGGATGAGGAGGACAGAAGCAGCTGATGGGTGAGCAGAGAGCAGCCCGTGTAGGCAGTAAAGGCTTAGATGATGCAGAAATAGAGCTAAGGGATTCGAAGGCAGGAGGAAAGAGGAGGCAGAGATGAAGTTTTACTGTTTCAGGAGTTGGGATGAGGAAGAGCATCAGCAACCAAAAACAGTGGATGATTTTACCAGTCCCTTTCCCATTCTAAGAAGACATTGTACCTTGCACTCACTTACAATATGGCCATAAAGAGCATCTGCGTTCAAGTACCTATGATTTCACATCTCTTACTGTTTAGCCGTTCTCTTACAATGGTGCCTGAAAAAGTGACATCAAAATGACATTAGACCGTAGAAATGCAAGAACAACAACAAAAAAGAAATAACAACATTTTTTCTCTCCTCTTCAGTTAGACTACCTGTGTGCCTGCTTGGTTCTTGCAGTTTCAAAGAAGTCAAAATGGTCTGCAGACAGACAGCTGTATCCATAATTAATCCCACACGGGTGCAGCAGGAAAGAGATGAAATTTTGCTCTAGGATGCTATATTAGTGCAGTGCCCATTAACATTTCTAGTTCTTGTGATGTGTGAGAGAGAAAATTTGCTATATTTAAAGTGTAAACACTTTGGGAATACAGAAGATTTTATTTTTATGTTTAGACAGTGCTCTACAGTCAACAGGCAGGGAGAGAATTAATACTACAAAATTAATTGTTTCACTGTGAGACAGCATTTTACACAATTCCCTGTATTCAGCAAATGTCTGTGTGGAAAAGGAGAGGCTCAATTCTTAATAAATAACCCACGTTGTCTATTCTGCTCTGGTTGGGTGGATTGGACTGAAAATTCTTCTTTCTGTGAGGATTTTCTGAAGTTAATTTTTGTTGCTGCTGAAAGATCAGAGTGGAACATACCAGCTAACAGATCATCTCTTGACCCTGAGCAGTAGATGTCCCATACTTCACACAGAACATGTAAGGAATCACCATGTAGTTTTAAAATTCTCATTTGAAGCACAAGAAATAAGGTTTAATACAACAACTGACTAGTTAAGCCTTTTATGACTTCAGAGCTCTGCTCCATAGGCTCATATAATATTGACACCTCTTTGGTTTTAAACAGTCAAGGGGCTGCTTGTCTTCTGTTTGATAGATTACATGCTACAAGACTCACAATAATATTTGTTTTCTGTTAATTTCTTATGCAGTTTGGAGTGCTAGGGATATGCTTGCAATTAGTGTTATCTGTTTGAGAAACTAATGAAATTATGTTTTTTGTCTCCAACTGAAAAAAGTAAATGCAGTGGTACCAGTGAGTGTACCTCAAGGCAAACTCTTTCAAAACTATTTTGTATGGGAAGAACCTGCAGTAATTACTGTACAATTACAATTTTTCAATTTACAGCACAACAATTAATAGTAAATATTGATTCACTAATAAAAAAATGATATGGTTTTCAGTAATCCAAACACAATCAGCAGTTTTTATTGGTGCAGGAACTCTTGCTCTGTTCCGAACTAATTATTTCTGTTTTAAGACTCTTCCATCAGTTTCTTTCTTGCACTCCATTTCAGGCAATTACCATGTCTGTAGCAAAAGCAGACTGCCAAGAATGACAGTTGGTAAAAACTACCCCTTTTAGAGAAAATGACTTTGCAAATCCGGCTCTTTTGAGTATTAAAAATCCTCATTTTTCCGGAACCGCCACTGCACAGTAACTTTAAACTACCTGACAAGAATTTTTGACAAGCTTGGTGTTTAGGAACGGCTTGAAGAATGACAGTTTGTGTGACACAGCTGAATATTTTTGCATTTGATTATGGGAATTTTGTCTTCTTTGTCATCTTAATTTTGATATGAGCATCAAAAATAACAGTCACTGCCAAAAATGCCTGTACCCTGGCTTTCCACATCATGTGCAGGTGATTGCTTTTACTCTGCCATGTTTCACAGTTACTTAACAATAAAGGATTATTTGACACCTCCACTCTATAGAGGATTTGATGGGAAACTGAGCATGGCAAAGTTTCATGTCTTCAGGCCAGCAAGGCATCTTAGCAAAGGGGGAATGCCAGTGGCTATGCTGAAGTGATGAGTAAGTATAGTACATTGTCCTGTTCAGGGAAAAAAAGACTGGTTTGGAAGCTTGCTTGAGTAAGAGCTTATGTCCATGTAACAGCTGAATATAAGGTGCATTCTAACCTTCTCATCAGGGATATTCAGGGCTGCATTGTGCTCTCTGGAATTTAAACCACTTAGTTTTCTGCAATGCACGTAGCCCTTCAGACACTGGGTATTGCTGCTGTATAAAAACATTCAGGTATTTAACAATTTCTTGAAAAGAATTGCAGTCACCTATATTATACAGCTTGTCTTCTGTTTGATAGATTACATGCTACAATGAAATATATACTTGTCCGTGTAATGTTTTAACTGCAAACTTGAACAATGATTATGATATGCATTGCATTTTAAATTATCTTCCATTATGTTTCATGTGCTATACAGATTTCAATTGGCACTTGCAAGGCAGCCAGAAAATTACAGCAATTATTGAAAATTATTGTGATATAAAAGCAATGTGCTTCCCCCTCCTCCTATCAATTTTCTTTGTATTGGTATATAAAACAGACTGCTGCTTCAGCACCTAGGAAGACAAACCATATTTTTCCTCCTTAACTATTAACTGTGCAGAGAGAAATAATTCTACTTAGTTTTATAGTTTTGGTAGGAGAAATGCAGTCAGAACTTTTTTTTTAGGATTATGCTTTTTACTATCTAGCCATTTACTTGGCTTAGGCCAGAATTTTATATATACTTTTATATACATATGTGCACTAACATATATTTTCATAAGTATAACAGTCAGTTCTTTATTCTTCTTTTAAAATATAATCTACTTTTAATTTCCTTATTGCTTTTCTGGTTCAGATTGAGGAGATTTTAACAAGAACTTCTTTGACCAATCTTTTTTATTACTTAATTTATCTTAATGGCAACGACCTGTCCTAGAAACTCATCTATCCATGGTTAGTTTTACATTCATGAGTAGTTTCTTAAGACCCTATGGGTACACTCATGTGCATGAAGTTAAACATTCACGTGTTTATAAGAACAAGGTCTTATTCTGCCTGGGCTTTCTTAAATACAGAGCACTAAGACTTCATTGTGTTCCTTTAGGGGGAGAAACAATTCAAAAGTGTTTGAAAAAAAGGATTACTGTTTTTCATAGCATACATAAACAACAGGAATAATTTTCATCATGTATGCTTAACTATAAAGCAAAATTTGTAATGCAAATGTCTATACTATAGCATAACAAACTTTACTTTGTGTGTTCCTGTGAGTTTAATTGAATCTGACATTGTAAATGGCAGAAATTTTAATTACTTAAAATAATATCTGTATTATGACCTAACATACTAGTTAAAGAGGATGTTGTTTGATTATAATTAAATTCTACATGTTTCTTTCTTCTTTATGCTTAGAAAAGCAAATACATGCAATGTCTTTACTGTGACAAGAAGGTGTCTCATGCTATATGTTGGAAAAAAATCTAAAGAGGAAAACTATGTTAAAATAAAACAAAATTTCAAAATAAAACCACAAAAAAAGAAAATAATTCCTGTTTAAAACCTTACCTTGGCTCCACATCATATCCATTGGAACAGCTACCCCAAAAAGATACGTAAGAAAGTTCTCTGATGTGGGATACTGAGGTATGCTATGTCACGGTATTACAAAGTTAGGGCCTTAAATTAAGCAGGGCTCTTATTTATTTACCTTTTCCTTCTGTTGTGGTTTTCTCTCTGAACTCCCTTTTATTTTTTTCTTCTCAAGTTTTAACTTTAAAAAAGAAGGGTCACCAAAAACGCAAATGAAGCACAGCTTATCCATGAGCTTCGTTTGAAAGTGCCAAGCACCTCTGCTGTCTTCTTAATATCAGTAATGGGACTTAATCAGTAATATAGGACCACTAATTCCAGCTGATTGTTTTGACAAAATTTGCGGCACTAATTAGGCTAGTTTAATTACTGGACTTCTTCCCAAATGCATTTCAACATTTCTAGAAATCTACCTTCACTTCATCCTTGACTCTTTCCACAGTAGGGTGCTCTTGTAGTGAAACCTGTGTTTTGCACAACACAGTGTCCCTTGTTACCTGTGACAGTGACTGGTGACAAGCGTCAAGGCAATTTTTAGCATTACATGCAACTTTCTGATTGTTTCTCATGAAAGGTGTACCAAAAAATTCCAGGAAGATAAACCCCCCAGAAGAATGAGCTTAACTGTTCTCTTGTCTTTCCTTCACCCCTCCCCACCAGGAAAAAAAAAAAAAACAAAACAAACCCAAACTCAGATATTGGTGCAGTTTTAAATGGTTATTTTTCCAGGAGCTCAGTGGTATCCTAGGCATCAGATGGAACATGTCAGCCTAAAAACAGCAAAGGAATTAATCACTGGTTTTGAGAAACCGCTCCAAGCAGTTAATATATCCAAGGGCTTGTACTCAAAGCATCTTTTCTCTCTCTTGTTGTTCATTCTCAGTACTTTTATTTAACACGTTGAGTTAGCTGTACCAAAGTCTGCGCATGCTTTGTTGAATCAACACTTGAGATAGACAGTCACATAGAGAACACCCTGAACACATAGTCACACCCTGAAACGCTGTGGCCACATCAATCACAGCACAAGCCTGAGGCTGAGAAGCAGTAGGTCGCAGCCCTGCTGTGGGCTCCCAAGTGGAGACACGGCAACTCAGCACCCAGATCAGTGGTCCAAAAGAGCAGCTGAAGTGGTCGGGCTGCTCAGCCTGCCCCGTTCTGCTTCACCGAATCCTGGAGGGACCGAGCATCCCTGGAGCTGGTCCAGTCCCTCTCCTGCACTCCCTCTCATTTACACAACCACACAGGCAAACTTTACAACACCTCATATATTATTTGGTTAGGGAGGAGTGAAAGGACAGTTGCAACGCATGGATGGCTATTACTGAGTCTAACCAGATGAGCATATGTCGTGGAGCTGCTTAGCATTATGGTTTAAAAATAGACATATATTTATGCTGGCTTTAGTTGCCATGGGTAAGTCTAAACTGTGTTTGGGTTTCTTTTTTTCTAAACAGTGCTTTGAGTTATGTGAACTCAAAAAAAGAAAACTAGAAACTAGCCATGTTGCACTAAAATATTTATTTTTTAAATGTGAAGTACTGCTGACAGAAACGTACAGTATGGCATATGCACAATCAGGCAATGTGATGAAGGCTAACCTAGCAGTGTCCTGCATCTGTCATTCATAAAGGAACTATCTATCCAGTATATATCAATATAGGTTACTATAGTAACACAGAGCTTTTATTTTCTTCATGTTTATTATGTAGAAGCCAAGAAGAATGTTCAGACACTGAGTGCATTCATAACCCCATAGAAATGTCTGGTGGCTGCTTTCTCCAAGGCACCTCTAATAGACTTGTTAACTGCTAAAGGCTGCAACCCATGCTTAACAAGCATAGAAACAAAAAGCAAACAGCCCGCACAACGGTAACATGCAACCACGATCAAGACTTGTTCAGCAAAAACCAAAGACGATGTCAAAAAAAAAAAAAAAAAGCAATTAAATAACATCACTGTTGTCATTTTCTAGGGTAAACTCAAGGGACAAGATCCTTCAGCTGGGACCTTTTTGTGTTTCCTTATTTGTTCTTGAATGGTGACAAGTAAACCCGAGAAGATGTGAAATGTGGAATAACACCACCACTTTGCTACACAGAGCGTTCTGATCTCGCTCTCTGGGACTTGTTTTTACAGTTTAGTGCCAGAGCCTTGTTGCAAAAGTCATAAACAGATTTTTGACTGCTTCTCCTAGCAGAACTCCTCAGTCTGTTGGATACTGGGGAACCACAGGACAGAAATGGTTAAATATCCTGGAACAACTCTTTTTCTTATGAACACATCCATCTTTTGTGATTCACCTCTTTTCAATTCACTTTAAGCGCCATTTAAAACTGAAACTTTGTAAGTAGCTTCAGGGCACCATAGACAAGACAAACAGCAAGCCATGGGGCTCCAAGATTGTATTAGTTCTTATCAGGAGAGTTATGGAGCACCATACCTAAAAATACGAGCACAATCTATTTAAAGCATTGTTATATTTGCTCACTCTTTAGTTTCCTTTGGTAGCTAGCTATGTTGTGGCTGAGTTCAGGAGCAAGTTTTCAATCTTGTGGCTCTGTGGTTACAGGAAAAAAGCAGCTGAGGATCAAATTTTAGTTTTATGCAGCTGTACAGCAACACTTTGGGCACTCTGGAATTAAAGAGAAAAAAATGAACTGGACTTTGTTTGATTTCCTGCAGTGACTGCTTTCTGGCAGGGATGAAGGATAGTCTGTGGTTAAGAAACTGGCTGCACACTTAGAGGATGAAAGTTCGGTTCCTGAATATTGCAAGGGGTTTTGTATTTCCATGAGCAAATCACTTAGGGCAAGGCTGTCAGAAGTAACGAATGATTTCAGCTTCCTCCAGATGAGGTTGCCCAATTGGAGAGAATGTAATGGACCTTAATTTTGTGGGAAACAATGAGAATCAGCATCCTCCAAAATAAGGTGCTTTTGTTTCCAGTTTGGGCAGTCCAGATTTCCTTCTCACATTCCTACATGCATTCTGAAAATCTAGGCCAATTTCACCAGGGCCTATCTATATTGAGAGAGAACTCATATTCTTTTCCCCATCTTTTATATTTATTTCATATTTGCTTTTGTCTGCAAATCCCATTTAGCATGTCCGTGTATTGTGCTTGGTATCGAGCTCTCAAATCCCATCTGAGGGATTTGCAATGTCGCTGAAGTACAAGTAGCTCAGTATCAAAATCATCTATTTATAAGTACCTTTTTCAGCACTTTATGTTAAAAAATACTGTACACCTGCATACAATTTGGGTGTGGGATAGCTGGCATAAGAGAAACAACTAGAACAGCTTAGAAGACTTTTCTTGCTGTGACACTGTGGCTTTTGTCAGATCCCGTTCCCTACCCTTAGCGTTGGTGCCGTGGGTCAGGCTGCAGGCAGAGCAGCACGTGGGCACCATTGCCTTCATCCCAGCCAAGCAAACCACGTCCCAGAGAATACACTTCCCCTGATAGAAGATTAACAGATGAGAAGATAGTGCTCACATTTCTGCCACACTCTCATGGGTGAACTAGAGGGCACAACAAGAAGCACTTTGAAAAAGCACTAATTTGCTTTAGCACACTTCATTGAAATTGAAATCTGGTAAGCTGAAATATACTACGTTTTAACAAAAGTGAAAGGACTTGAGGAAAATAAAACATCATTCCATCTCTTCTTCACTAGTTTAGGTTTCATAGCATCACAGAATGGTTCGGGTTGGAAGGGATCTTAAAGATCATCAAGTTCAACCCCCCTGCCATGGGCAGGGACACCTCCCACCAGACCAGGTTGCTCAAAGCCCCATCCAGCCTGGTCTTGAACTCCTCCAAGGGTGGGGCATTCACACTTTCTTTGGGAAACCTGTTACAGCGTCTCACCACCCTCACAATAAAGAAATTCTTCCTGATATCTAATCTAAATCTACCCTCTTCCAGTTTAAAATGATTACCCCACGTCCTTTCCCTACACTCCCTGATACAGAGTGCCTCTCTACCTTTTCTTTGGCTTTTGAACCAAAGTACATTTAAGTAATATTATCATTAATATTAGTTCTAATTCAGAGGAGGTAATGGATAGCAGATCTCCCTGTCCATTTCAATTTAACTTGGTATTCATGATCCAGTCTCTTAAATTTTGGTGAAATACCCGATAAACAGTCCACAAGCTTTACTGCAAAGCGTTAAAAACCTAATGGTCTTCATCTACTAACTTTTGATTTCTGTTCTGAAATGCAGGGCTTTATAGCAGCTTTGTTTAAATTAACTGAGTTTAGAGAGCACTTAAATTCAGCCTTGAACTGACCTTGTTGTACAAACTGTAATTTTTTTGGCACCAAAGCCTCAGGCTGCAGTCTGCTCCTCGTGGTGTGCTGCATTGTATCTTTCCACATGCATCCCCTAGATACTCTCAGCAAAAGACTGTTTCCTGCTCAAGTGTAGATGCTTGGCCAAAAGTTCATTCTCAAGTAAGCAGCGCAATGAATTATCCCTTCTTCCAAATGGAAGAGCAGCCACAAAATGATCTATATACATTAAACCGGGAGCTCTTGGAGCTGTGTGGACCTATGAAAGACTTGGAAGTTCTGCCTTGGAAACATGAGAAAAATGTGACCTTCTAATCACCACGTGATCATACCATGCATGCCTGCAGACATCTGGTTGACCGCATATAGCTGCTTCCTGTAAAAAAGAGTGAAATTAAAACTTGTGAGCCTCAGGAAATTTTAATATTTCGATGTTTTGTTGGTTCCAAAACAGGAGGCAGCTGAAACTGATTTCTCCTCTTCAGCTACGCTGACCCCACTCAACACGAGTATTCAGACTCTCTCTGGCAGTATCTTTTGAGAAGAAAATGATAGTTTAATGGAAATAATGGAAAGTTCTAGTGGAAATATCTTTTTCTGCTATAAAAAAATATTCTGGCAGAAAATTGCAGTCCACTAATTCAGGTGCTGCTTATAATTTTTGAACTGCCTTGCCCAGAGTATATCATTAGGCACACTTCTGCATTCTTAAATGATTTTTCACCATTTTTGCATGCACGTGCTATACTTGTTTATTTTTTATTTATTTTTAAATAAGTGCTGCCAGTACATAGACTCTTCATAGGCTTGCCCCCTGAATATCCTTTCTCAGGTCTTCTGGGCTCTTGATACCAATCAGCGTCCCCTGGGAGCTTCAAAACCCATCCAGGAAACCCTGAGCTACAGAGAGAGCAGTGAAATTGCAGTACTTTAAGGGTAAAATGTCATCAGGAGCTCACTGCAGAAATGGCACTGTCACTCCTCACAGTGATTCTGCCCTCAGCCACCTTTCCCACCGCTGCGGGAGCTGCTACCCCTCTCCTGGTGGAAGGTACAAGGTTACCCCAGGTCTTGCAATGAAAAAGGAGTAGAAAAGCAAAGAAAGGGATAAAAACAAGCTTCAGCTACCTGAAACTACATCTGTGAATATAAGAAAGTTTAGTGAAAGAAAATAAACTATGCATTTATAATTAATGGGAAAAATCATACATTTGTCCTAATATACAAAACAATGCACAGGGCACAGTGGTTCGTATTGTGATCTTATACATACCTTCTATTTAAAAAAATCTGTCTCTATACAGAGAGACTTTCTCAAACTGAGCACCTAGCATTCCTAAAATCAGGAAATACATGTGTTATTTGACAGGGGAATTTGGGGTTTTTTCTAACTTGAAGAATAAAAGCTTCCTCTCAGAAACATGCAAAGCCAAAATGTTCATTTCCATTTCAGGGATAAAGATACTTGCACTTCCTCTCAGAACACGACTAGTGTTACAGAAATGGAGATCTAAAAATGTGTGGAGTATATTCCTCCCCCTATTTTATCTTTTTATATATATATAGCTATAGTATATCTAACTGATAATGAATATATATAAAAATTCTGTTATATAATAACATACCTATTATCATATTCTGGGTTAGAAGAAACCATAGTGTAGCAGCTATGACTGTCTGGCACATGCTGGGGTAAGAAAAAATTGAACTGCAAGGTTTCTAAGAGCCTGGCTTTCCAGAACTACTGATGCAGTGGCACTTTGCCAAACTGATTTACAGACAAGGTTCATTTTTATTTTTTCAAGCTGGCTTCTGCTATCACTCTGGATACCCAGATGTCATACATTTATGAGTTCTGAAGGAGTTCAGAAATAAAGATGATGAGCTTCTTGCAAAGATATTCAGTCTATCATTAAAAACAACTAATGTTTTGGAGGACTAGTGGAGAGTTAATGTTTAAAAAAAGAATTCAGAAGTAATCAAAGGCATTAGCGTAGGTAACCCTTACATCTGTACCTTTGAAAATCTGTTTGAAATGTTACTTATAAACAATATAAAATTGTCTGGTATTGTAGCAGAAGTGAGTTAAGCCAATGGTCTTTGCAAGGAAAAAAGCCTTTCACTTTTCATCAGAAGCTTCAAACTAGAAAAAGCAAATAATTCATAAGAGAAGAACTGGTTGACACAATCTGCTCATGTTTACCAAAAGCTCCTGTTCTGAAGTGTTTATCACAGTAAAGGCAAAGTATTTTTGTGAATCAGAAGCTGGTATGACAAAGCTCTGCATTAGATTCATTGCTTAATATGTTTACTAATCAGCTGGACGGAAGGTGAGCAGCGCAGTAAGACTACTTGCTGATGATGGAAAGTTATTACATGAGAAGTAACAAAGTTCAAAGCCAGAGGGAAGTGTTTATTTGCCTAAGTCCAAAAGCTTCATTTTAAGAAAGGGACCTGATAATCACTATCCAGCTGTGGCTAATGACACACGAGTATCCTTTCCTTCCTATACATGAATATACCCATCCAAAAGTGAAATAATTTAACAAATAGGTCTGACAATGAAATTTACAAGGAAAAATAATGATATCAAAATTCAGAGTAAGGCTTCAGCTAAAAAGATGAATAGAATATTCACTTGGTCATTTTAGAAAAAGTATTGCAAATTAAACACGTAAGACATTCAGAGAAGGCCAATAAGAAAATTCAAATTGCATAAAAGAGTATATTGGAAAGTTGAGTCTGGCACAGTGGATTGATAGTAACATAGGTTGAACAAATATTGGAAATTTTGATAGCAGAGATATTTATTTTTTTTAAGCACTGGGAAAAATACAAGCACTTCAAAGTTTATGGCAATCTCCAAATAGCAGAATGACTAAGATGAGAGCCTCCCAAACACTCATAATCCTTCTGAGACGTTTTCTACATGTTCTCATGTATCTGGCTGTAGTTTGATACGCTGATCCTGCATGGCAATCTCTCTGTTGCTAAATTACCTATTGTCATCAGTGAATGAAAACAAATAAAAACACTTCTCTTCCAAGACACTGTCTAATTTCAGCATGACTATTAGAATAAAATGACATCAGCTTTACCCAAAGGGTATGTCAAGGCATCTTCTTATGTACTCAAACAGCTCTTAAATCTTGATAAAGACACTTTTATAAATATGTACATTATTTAGTTATGGGCATTTATTTTCTGGCTCTGCCAGGTAAGAATAAAACTGGAAATCAAGAGCCAACAAAAAATATTTGTGGGATGCATTTAGAAATATTGCCAGCTTGGTTTTCTTGTATGAAAGCGGGTCCTGCATTTAGCTCTGTTAGAATTTTTAGAACTGGGATAGGTGATCTCATCAAATCCGTCGTTTCTTGACTGCTTTTTGAGTCACTGTAACAAAAGACCTATGGATGGAAAGGTATAGACGGAGGTCTACAGAGTGCAATTTTGTAGGGCTAATGTAACTTGAGGAGCAGGGTTCTTCTGGAATTCGGGTCAAAAAAGTCCAACATAATAAAAATAATACATGCAATGCAGGGGTATTATAGCACAAAGTCTATACCTGGCAGTATTTTTGAACCTATTTTTCTGTTAACTTATTTAAATATCTGCCAACTTGAGTTCTTATACGCAGTTTCTCGAGGCAGTAATCTCCTTAATAAAATGCTATGCATTCCCACAGAAGCCAGCAACACAAAAATAAAAGGGAACCTGTGCTCATATTTCACCATAAAAATGATCTTAAAGAATTGCTGAGTGTAAGGTTTAAATTGTATAAGTTTGCTAGCTAACCCGCTCTCTGGAGATAGAGCAATAACGTGGATGTCCTATGGAAATAAGAAATAGCAAGACTGCACAAGCTGGAAATATAACTAGAAGAGCCAATGCATGATTATCAATTTTGGAGTATTTTTGCAGATACTCTGCTGTTGCAAGTTCCCGTTGTCCCTTTGCCATCAATACTGCCACCACCATCACTATATGGTCACAGAAAGAGCTCCAATGGACGTACAAGCAATTCTACATGTGCAAAAATTTGCATGTGTTCATGCTGGTATGGCTGTGCTGGCCAGAATGCAAAAGGTCTCTTACAGGGTCCAGACGAAGTCTTGCTGAATATCAAGGAGCCCTGTGGCCAATTATAGAAACGCCCATGCCTGACACAGGTCCCACACGTGTGGCCAGGGCTGCCACCTGCCCCCAAGGGACTTGTTTTTCCACACACACGTCCTCTGCTTCACCCTTAGCCTCACCACGCCGTGACCTCATCGGAATAAAAACCAGCCCAAAGTTCCTCCTTCCAGACAGGCAAATGGCACGTGCGTACAGAGGACTGCTCCCTGCCACATACATGCCTTGGTAGTGGGCCACCATACCAAGCCATTGAGTTTTGTCCTGATAGCAGGGTCTGGCAGATGAAACACCTGGGCTACGCTATCTTGATGAAGGGACACTGTAGGAAACTCATGTGGCGGGACACTTCAAGAAGAAGGCACAAAGCTCATGGGTCAATAGTTTTACCATTTGTACCCTTTCCCCTAGGGAACTCTTTTTTTCTTCTCTTTCTGCCCATCTCCCCGCTGTATTGCTTAGCCACCTCCAGCCTACATCAAGAATCCCTGCTGGCACGCAGAGAAGCATCCCAGATAGCAACTGCGGGTAGAAAAACACAGTTTCTGAAGCTGTAAGGAGGCAGCAGGGCCTGGTAAACTAACTTATCAGACAAGAATGACACAAAGAGCTGCCAACGTGTGCTATGGCTTGCTGAGTACTCCAGGGAGCAAAGAGAGGAGTAGTACTGCATGAAGGCTTTCTGACGCCTCAGCTCTGTTCCTGCTCAGCACCAAGAGCAACGAAGGGCATCCTGACATGTCTGTCTGGTTCTTGAATCCTTTTGAATAACGTGACAAAGAGAGGAATTATTCATAAATTATTCATTTCCGAGGCGGATGAATTCCTTAATATCATGTGTTAGATGCTATGAGGCACAGCAGATTTGCTGTCCTTAATTTTATCGTGCCATGCAATTATATTCTGGTAGAGACACTCAGAGACTAGTAAGACATATAAAAATGGAATGGGACTATATCACCTAAACAAGACAAACAAATATATTTGGGTCATAATTTATATTAGATGATATGGTAATTTTCCATCATATAACTCATTCTTACGTTCCCTGGGAGCATGCTTGTTTATAGTAGCCTGTCTGCTCTTTACATCTTTTTTATTGATATAGCAGGAAACGTGATAGCGAGAAGATTTTCTTGTGACCAATGTATCTACTGCATATGCAACGTGTGCAGGTCCCACTTAGCTGCAGGATATATGGTAAAGTATTTTTCTGTAGAATTCAGCAATGCAAAATTGCTTTTCAATTTTTTTTTCTTCCAAATGCCTTTGGTTGAGATTCATGTCAGTCTTTTTCCCCGAGACTATTTCCAGGCACAGACAATGACACCATAAGCATTTGAAAGCTGTCATTTCTGGTTAAATCTCCACGCTGAAAAGGATTATTACATATCGGTATTGAGGCAGTTTTTGTCAGTATAATTCAGCTGATCAAGGACTGGATACTCTAACTCTGCAAATTGTCACCATCCCTGCACAAGTCATTCTGACCTTAGAGCAGGGTGTTAATAGCTACAGATGTTTGTTTTTAGTAAATTTTTCCTTCCTCTTTCTTTTTTAAATAAGAGCACATTATTTTCCTTATTTATTTTATCCATTACAGGACACCTCCCAGGACCTACTCCACAAACAATCATTACCTCCAAATTTCAGGGAGTAATTTCCCAGGTATTTTCCCAGTCAGCCCAGTTCTGACCAAGGAGACAAAATGATCTCAGAAGCAATCATTAGCAGCACTAAAACTGCTAGTTTTGTTTAAAAAAAAAAAAAAAAAGTGCAATATCTCTTGCCACTGTCCTTCCCTCAGGAGAAATGGCAGCTCACACCCGCTCTATACATTTAAATAACAAGTCTTTAAAGCTGCAGAGTTGTTTGAACCTTAAAGCTGCCCAGCTTAGTAATGAAGCATGGCACTGGTCACCTGCAATAGCAAAATAAGGATGAGTCCATAAGGACTGGTATCCAAGATTGTTTCACGCAGACCGATATTTGTTGTGACACGTTTGAAGAATCAATAAATATTCATTGAATTGACTTTCCATTTCATAACATCTGAATGATTAAAGCTATTCACATTATTTGTAGCCCACTATTTTTTCTCTAAGACATCAAGGCACTCATATTTCTTCACCAAGTAAAAATGCCATAATTCCCCAAATGGGTAAAAATTCCTCACAGTTGGTGCTAAAATTTCTCATATAAAAAAGGAAATTATGTTTCCGAGAGCCCGGGGATTGAACACAATTTTCCAGAGTCAATCAGACAATCCTACTTTCTTGTAATGCAGTGCTTTTGAAATCAGCCACACAGCATGGTATGTGGCAGTATCCTGAATCTAATTATTTTCCCGTTCATAAGAGGGTGTGAGTCAAGCCTACGATCTCTTTCTATTGCACTTACGCTTCTAATTATATCTATGGCTTGTTATCAAAAACATAATTAGGCGGGGTGCCAACAGGTCATGGAGCTTGGTTAATAATTTTGGCGGGCTGGCGAACCGCCTGCAGTTAACTCTGGGGAGGATGCGCTCAAGTCTATCATTCTGCTCATTTTACTTCAAATAAGTTACCATTCTCCTTTGAAAGGTAATTAAATAATGGTTTATGGTAATAGTTACCTCTGCTGTAGCCCTCACAGTTTATGAATTAAAAAAAAATAACCCAAATCTTACTTTCTAACAAGTCGGGAGTTTTAGCAAACTCAAAGTTAGCTAGATGGATTAGTGGTCTCTCTGGAATAGATACAGGGACACGATGTCTGGACGAAAAGTTAGGCACTGATTCATTAGTTCCAACTCATTAATTGCATGCATGTACTGTGTGTGTTTTTTTCTATCCAAGAAACAAATACCCAAAGAGAAGTTAGGGAGAGGGATTCTGCCACCCTTACGTTCTGCAAGCACTCCCTAGACAAGTATTCTCACTCAGTTCAGTGGGATTACTGGTAGAATGATGGGTTTGAGACCTAGATTTCTTTACAGTACATTTTGTAGCTGGAACTTAGCAATTCATGTCAGAAATCACCTGGCCTTTCCTTGCCTTTTTGCTTTGAACTGAAGTCAAAGGTGTATGCGACCACACATATTTTGGCTAGTTCTAAACTTTCCAGATGGGGACTCATATTTCACGAGTATAATTCAAAGCAATCTGTACCTTTGATCAGCTCATTACAGTAAGTAGAACAGCAAACCTGAAATGCACACTTATATAAGCCAATTTTAACCAATTTAATACACTCTTTTTTACTACTGAAACTAAGTCTATTGATGGGCAGGCCAAATCAGGGTTACTTAAATTCTGTCTGTAACATGGAGAATCCTGTCTTTATCAAAGATTATACCTTCGCCTAATATATCTGAACAGCTTTAAACCACTGTGCAAGCCTGGATTCAGATCTGGAGCTAAGCATTATGGGTAGAGAGTAGCTACATGTAATTCCTGTACAACACCATCTTTGGAGTGAAAGGCATTTCAGAGCCCACCTTGTCCATCTGAGGAAGGCCAATTAAGTTCATAACCATTACATTAAATATTTATTCAACCTCTTCTTCAAGATGTTCAGCAATGAAGACTATAACCCTGCCCAGGTGACCTGTTTCAGTGCTTCCAAAACTTCACCATTGGTAAGCTTTTCATACCAGTTTCAGACGATTATTTCTTGTCATCGTGAATCAACTTGAAATTCTGGGATTTATGAGTTGTTATTATGATTTCAGAAGTCATAAAAAGCTGCAATTGAGGACACCATTGTGACTTCTGTTTAAATGTATGCCAGCTAGGCCTTTACAATTACTGTATATCTAGTATATTTTTCTAGGAACTAGACAAATCATCACTAAATTGTCCTCTGATCTTGTCTCTGGGAATTTTGCACTTGTAGAGTATTGTATGTAAACATAAGTATTGTAATTACCTAAGCAAATGGAAATCTCTTGGTATTGCAGTCCATATTATTATTATATGAATCTCTTTTGTAATTGGGGGATCTTTTTCATTGTTAACACTTCCAGTTATAGCATAACTGATTTGTTGGTCAGAGAATTTTTACTCTTTTTTTCAGTTTTAGGAACTGCCTTGTTTTAAAAGATTTTTCTTAGGCACTAGAAACATATTGATTATATAGTGCTACGTTTAGAGGTGTAGTCAAAAGTTGCAGTCAGTAAGTACCTTACACATACCAACATATGCAACAGAGCATGTAGATGTACCTTTTCAAAGCTGATCAAGTTGTCCAGTTGTGTCTGACAAAATTAATCTTTTTATTTCTGTAAAATGCTATGACTCTAATGTTTATCAATGAATATCCAAAAGTTGCATTTTACCTTTCTGAATAATGGGGTCACTATATTTATCCAAAATTATAATTTTCACCATAAAACAGATGAAGTCACTTATAAAATGTTTTCTGTTCACCAATTGGATTGATTGAATTTCCTCAAGACTTTTTGTATGGAGAAGTTTAAGTTATGCTAAGCTTTTAATTATTCAAATCAGCTGAGTATACTTAGGAAAAATGAGATTCAAAGTGGACTTCTAAGGGATATTGCCGCCAGGGCGAAGACTTTGTTTCTAAATTGCATTTCTCATCACAATGTTTCTGCATAACCTCAGGTGCAAATAAAACTTGCTTACCCAAATGTGAACAGACATAGGAGCCACAAGAAAAGAGACTTTTATACAGAATATCGTTATCTAGGCCTAGTTTCAAATCCAGCTGAGATATGTCAGCCTCTTCTGAATGTAGAAGGAAACTGCTGAAGATCACCATACATTCCACAAAGATGTCATGCTGCTAGGAAATTGCTTTGAAATATGTTCTGAAAGGCAGAAAAAGAAAAGAAACAACTTGTAAAAAGGAAGTAAAGAGAAATAACTGAGATTCCACTGGTCTCCAGAGAGGGGACCCATCAGCTAGTGCAGGGGTCCTGACAGACGTCTTGCTTTCCAGGCTCTTTCTCAGAGCTAACAGAAGGGCATGCAGAGAAGTGTCTCCAAAGGATATTTTTCCCATCCAAAGTTAATTGCCTAAGCTAAGTGCAACACATCTCTCCTGGACATTTCTCTTTGCTGAGGGAGCTCAAACAGCCTTAGACAGATCCTAAATGTCTGGCTTGGCCGAGGGACTTGCCTTTCAAGTAGATGAAAATACAAGGGAAAGAATATAATTCTCAGTGACAGACTATAAGAATGAAACAACTGTGAGGCAGGATCTCTGTCTATCTATCCAGAAAATGAATCCCTATAGTTGGGGGTTGTTTTGGGTTTTTTTCATGCAAAAGGCATAAAAACATCTTGGAAGCAGAGACCGGACTCCAGCCTTTTCCTCCTCCAGATGTATGCCTTCAGCCATGGTTCCCCTCATCTTCTGCCCTACAAATCACAAGCTATTTCCTTCTACCTCCAAGCTGAAGAGTAAAGAATGTGCCTCATCTCCAGCCGCACAGTCTAAGCTGTATCTCAGTGATTATGGCCCTCTCCTGTGGGGTGGGAGGTGGATCCCACCTCACCGTAGCATTTCCAAAGAAAGCAGTGAGACAGTTCCCAGAGCCCGGAGAGGTGATGCCAGCTGTGAAGCCATTTTAGACTCTTAAATTCCCAAAGGCATGTAAGTAAGAACTATGGATAAATACTCAAGACAAGGAGGGAGGAGAGGTTTTAGCTATCCTCCTGTCCAGCATTTTAGTGTAGCCCAGAGGATTATGCCACATGGTATACAAAATAAATACAGAAGAAATAATCCTCAATCAATCAGAGGTTTCTCCACCATAGCCTGATCCCAAATCCATTGAAATCCATGGAAAGACTCCTACTGACTTAACAAGATTTTAAGGTACGATAGTAAAAAATCTGTTTACATTGCTAAACTATTTTACAATGTGCCTAATGAAGGAAGACAGTCTACAAACTCCTCAGGAAAGAACACTGATGTGAGCTCACTAGCACATGTATTTTCAGTGAATCATGGTTTTAGCTGGCACATATTTGTGGGCTGTCTTCAGAGAAGACAGATCATGTAAAAAAGGCAAAGTTTTAAGTTCCTTCTACTGGAGCACTATTTCTGCTTCCCAAAACTAAACAGAAGGAAAAGCGCTATGAACTTACTTTTTGACCAAAATAAGAGTAGATGCATTTCCCCAGCCAAAACTAAGCCTTGCTAAATTTCTTACATATGAAGACCAGGAACATTTCTTTGGAAAACCTTAAAAAAACACCCCAAAATATTCAGGATTACTTGGTAAAATAGAAATAATTTATTGACATTATTTATTAATAATAAAGATTACTTTTCTGGTAATCATAACTTTATCCACTTAACTGATATTTTGTCAAGAGGAAAGTTCATGGAAAAAAACGTTTCAGCGCATAGAATTGGAGTGGCATGCTAGTAAGCCTCTTCACCAAACCATAAGAACGAAGAGAATACTAAGAAAATTTGACATGAATATAGTAAATCCAAGATGACCACGTAAAACATTTTTGCACAAATTAGGTAAGTAATATGTAAAAAAAAGATAAAAATTGTTAAAAAAAAAAAAAGCTGGAACCTGCATATGGTAGGAATACAGTGATGTTTTTCAACGTTTCTGATAGTCATTCAGCCATCTTCAGTCTTTTCTGTTGTTCGAGATCCTTACCATCAATAAAAATGCATCTGGATAAGAAAGAATACTGTAGAGAGGCAACATTTACAAGCTACTGTATTTCTTTTGACTCTACTTTTCCAAATTTGTATGGGAAAACTAAACTGCAGAACGTCGAGTAAAATGAAAATTTGCTTTGGAAAGCAGAAGCAACAAACTTCTTTAACAAAAGTAAAAGTTCTTTCTGTATTATAAGTACAGTAAAGTATCCTCATAGGACCTCAGATTAAATGAATGGTCCCACATGCTCTTAAGACTGTTGAAAATATTGAGAAACTTGAAAGACTTTGTATTGCAGAGCCTACACAAAGCTGTCCCTCTGTGCACTCCTGCATCTGCACATAAATACACCTCACCACCTTAAAGTGGATGGAAGATATATGATGGGATTATTTGCAATATGATGCTTGATTCAATAACTCACATCACCTTTTCCAGCTGCATGCCATTTTATTCTATGGTCCTCTGAAACCAGAGAGAAAACTGGAGTACGGAAATAAACTAACATAAAAAGACTACGCATTCTGCTAACAAGTAAGAAAAGTAAAATGAAACTGCCAATTTTCCTCATTAAATTATCCCTTAAGATTTGTTTGATGACATATCATGACTTAATTGTTAAGGTCTGTATTTTTTTCTGTGGGAAGTTTATCTGAAAACAAAATACTAATAAATGTGATGGGAAGTTCTTGAACTTCCAGAACTGCAGCAGGAAATATTTGACCTTAACAGACCCCTAACTGTGATGTTTTCATCAGGGAAAAATATCACTAAGCAGTGTCTACAGTAAAACTGCCTTACAACAGCAGTGTGGAATTTTAAATAAAATATGTCAAGAGCAATTAAAATCAGAAGAATGATCAACTCTCAGTTAACATTGCTACATAAACAGTCACTACCAAAACAAGAAGCAAAACCCCCCAAAGATTACAGAGACAGAAAGTATCTTGTTTAAGAAAATTTAGAAGTTTAGAGGTTTTGTGTGACTACATCCATCGTTTATTCCACTTAAATTTAAAATGTTCATATTCATCATATTTTTAGGTCTTTCACAAAGTTTAATTACAATGTAGTAAATTGAGGGAGATTAAGAGCATTTCTTTTGTGCAATAAAATTCAATTGCTGACAGTTTTAAGAGAGATACTTAGACCTGTGGAAAGTTTGGAAGGGAATTTCCTTACACATTTTGCCAAAAGCAAAGAATGCCTCTACTTAATCCATGGAAATACAAAGAGATTTTCCTGAAGATTAATGATACAAATACATAACAATAAATGAAGTAATATCTTCAGTTTTGAGCTGCCTTACAGCTCTCAAGATCACAGAGCAGCTCTGCTATCTATGAGTCAAACCACTCTCCAGAGAACAGTCAGAAAAGTCCACAATATTTTAGAAGAGTCAGAAAAAATGCATGGGATTGCCTTGGAACCAAGGCTGAGACACCAAATTCATGCTACAGGTGCCATTCATGTTTCACTCTCCTTTCTGCAGCTTCTACACACTTAGAGCTGATGAGCAACTCCGTAGAAATGCAATTAATTTCTTGTGATTGCCTCCTGCATGGGCCAGAGAGGACCCACAGGAGACAGCAAAGACCACAGCACTGGAAAGAACAATCCATCACTTCATCATAGTTCTTATCATTAAAAGACCACCTTCCTCATCCTATGAAGCTTTGGCACCCTTAATTGGCCAAGCAGCTCCACCTGGGAACCCCACCCTGCCTCTGGGGGTATTTCAGCCCAATCCTGGCCCTATCTGTGGTTTGAGCAGTGCTCCAGGGGTGCCTGCTTCTGAGGTTCTTCCCAAGTTAGTGTTTGGTGCTCCTGGGGCAGTATGTTGAATATTTTGTCTCTGGAAGCACCCGGTTTTGCCCTCTGGGTGTAAGGGTGGTGTGTTGTTTCTTCTCAGCTTCTTCAGGAAACAAGGAACTTGCTGCTATTGCTCTCCCTTCAGTAGGTAAGTCCCAGCAATTGAAATTGGTAGGGGGACTGGTGGTACTTCATGTTTGGATCTAAGATCTGCTATTTTTTTTAAAGTAAGTGGCAAACTCTAGATCCTGATGTAATCCCAGTGTGCTACTGAGAGGTCTTTCAGCTTTAGAGGGGCAATGCATCTGAAGCAGCCAGGATTTCTTTAAAATTTTTCTGTTTGCATAAGATTGGCTTGCAAGACATCATAGGTTTAGGATATCAGGAAGGATGGCTGAATATATAGTGAAACTAGATGCTAATTAGATAGTGGAGGAATCATGCATGCTGATAGTGTGTAAATTAGTGTCTTTGTTTTTAATATTGCTTTGTTTATACTGTAGACAATTCCAGCTTAAAGAGTACCATTACAACTTATTTTGTGAAGCTTTTTTGAGGAGCTAATGTCTAACTTCCTAAATTAGGGTGGCTCCTTGAAAAAAGACCTTATAAAAAAGCTCCCCTCAGAGCAAAGCCTTCTTAATGTTCAGGGTGATAAATCCTACAGTCCAATTCTTCCACTTGAAACCTGACAGATCGTTCAAGTGAATAGCTGTGTGCCTTTTGCTTCTTTGGAAAAACTATTTACTTACTGGCATAAGGAAGAGCTTTCTGGAATCTGTATGTTGTCTGAATTCTGAAGGTCCTAGTAGTGACTCTTTGGCTCTCATCTTGGAGTGTGCTGAAGGCAAGTTCAAACCACATTAAGACAAATGTTGACAAGTACAAGATCAAATTATTGTTGGTATCATTAGTCTTCTCGCTCTGAAGCATCAAAGGAAAACTTATGGCTTTGTTGATTATTTTTAAATGCAACACTGACTAATGAGAAAAATAATCACAGCTTACAAAAATCTTGTTCACTTGTATTCTAAAGGACAAAAGACTCTTTAGATGTTTTTACCAAGGTCAGGCTGAAAACTTTCCTTTGTATGAAAGAGAGAAATAGCAACCCAAGTTGTGCTGTCTCCAGTACTTGAATTAAATCAAGGTTCCACTGGAGATCTTCCAATCTACTGTCTGGAAAATATGTAGCTTTTAGATCTTTTTCATTCTGTGTATGTTTTGTTCTGTTTTCCTTTGACTTGCATTTCCTAATATAGAACAAAATCATCTTATTGCCATAAATTGCTTTAAGAAGTAATGATCTATGGATGTCATGAACCGGTGAATCATGCTAAAAATTATTTTAAACCTTATGTAGATATAATGCTTTGCTAGCTCTCAGAAAAGAACCAAGATTCAGAGGTGAATGTTATCACTTTTTCACCTGAATAAAGCATCAGATACAAAAAAAAGAATTTGAGAGATAAAATATCTAGATTGGGAATGCAGATGGTTGATTAGTACAAAGATAAAAACATGCAGAAAGTGTATTGCAAATATTGTTTTCTTTCAAGATGTTCCTAACGCAAAACACTATCAATGGGACATCATCAAGAACACTTTCTGAAAAGAAGCCATGGAGATTTAGAAATTAAAATATTTTGTGGTTTTTAAAACAGGAGTACTAAACCTGGAACTCAAAAAATTGTGGGATGTTGTTTCTGTAATAGTGGACGAACTCTTCCATGGAATGGAGCTGACTCAGTGTTGTCTATGAGTAAGGGGTGTGTGATCAAAAAGAGCTTCGGAGCCTTGGTAGCTGTGCTGGACATTTACTGCTGCAGCAGTCTTGTTGCTGTATGTTCTGTTTTTGAGACGTTACACATGAATGTATTCATTTAAGTGTCTTTGAAATGTTGGTCCTGTTGGAAGTAGATAAATGAAAAATAGTTGTCAGATGTAATGGACGTTTGGAGGACAGCCACAGGAGGCCACAAAGATGATCAGAGGGCTGGAGCACCTCTGCTGTGAGAACACTCTGAGAGAGTTGGGGTTGTTCAGCCTGGAGAAAGCTCTGGGGAGACCTAATAGCCCCTTCCAGTGCCTAAAGAGGGCCTACAGGAGAGATGGGGATACACTCTTTATCAGGGAGTGTAGTGATAGGACAAGGGGTTAATGGCTTCAAATTGAAAGAGGGGACATTTAGATTAGATATTAAGGAGGAAATTCTTTCCTGTGAGGGTGGTGAGACAATGGCACAGGTTGCCCAGGGAAGTTGTGGGTGCCCCTTCCCTGGAGGTGTTCAAAGCCAGGCTGGATGGGGCTCTGAGCAACCTGGTTGAGTGGAAGGTGTCCCTGCCCATGGCAGGTGGGTTGGAACTAGATGATCTTTAAGGTCCCTTCCAACCCAACCATTCTATGATTCTAGAATCATGTCAGGTGGCCTAAAGGCATATGGGGGATGCTCAATACATTTTGAAAGCTACTATATTCATTGCTGTAAATGGTAAAGCATAATGCCAAATGACTGGTTGTCATTGACCTGAACATTCCAGTAAGTGGAAGGGCAAAATAGCACATTCCTACCATAGCACTTCAGTCATGGCTTGGCCCTTTCCTCATTCACTAGGAGGCTAACCAGTGGATGACAATTTTATTCACTTTCTTGTACAGCCATACCTGTGGTAAATTATTTTATTTCAATAGACAGTAAAACCCCATGATAACATCTCTGAGTGCCTCCCTCTGCATTCCTCAGGGGAAAATATCTGAGCTTATTGTGATTGTGTGGCTCGAGGAAGCAAAGGCTGCCAAAAAAAAAAAAGTAGAAAGTGCTTGGACTGGAGTGCCGAGGTTTGAAACAGGCTTTAATTTTTCTGTAAATGAATTCCCCACTCTTTGGACTACCTTCCAAGAAGACTGCAGCCTGAGATCAATGCTTTCAGCTGGCTGCAGTTCTGATAAAAGCCTGCGAGGAGTGGGAGGGATAGCCCATATTACTTCATTCCTTACGTGTTTTGAATAGTATGATTGCACTTTGTCTTTGCCACCGGTCCTTCCCCTGGAAGATCTCATTCCCTGCATGGTATGTCAGCACATGGAAAGCTGCTTCTAATTTCAGTTTGAGGTAACTGAATCAAAGGGAGCTGGAAGCCAGCAAAGTAGTGGCTGGTGACTCCTGTGATGTAGGTGCAGATATGGAGCCAGCCATGCTTCCCACTACCACCCAGCCATCCACATGCTTCCACCCCCCTGCAGAAGGCCTGGAAAGGCACCAGCCATGCCATCACCGAAAAAAATGCTGCAAGGCAGCCAGCACAGGGGGAAACCACGGGTTGAGGAGGCTACATCAGCGGAGTGGGGAATGAGCACAGAGATGCTTATCTCAGCTCAGCTATCTGAACCTGGACAACCTACCAAACCAGCCTGTCTTCAGCTAACTGCGCCTCTCCCTACCTAGAATATTTCTGTTAGGAAAGAGATGACCTGGTGCTTTTGGTGACTGCCATGGAAGGGCTGACTCTCCTTTATGCATACAGAGCTACAGCAACCCAAAGGCTCATCCTTCCCAAGATCTGATAGTGCATGCAAGAGGTATAATGAGTGTTTTACCTCATGCTTGCATATTCCCCTCACTTCTGCGATAGCCTGCAAGTAGGAGGAGAAGGAGCGCATGATGCCTCCTGCTGTCCTCTGAAAAATAACTGAAGTAATTATTGCTGATTTTCTGATTTTTATAGAATAGATTCAGGCAGGCAAAGAATCAGAAGCAATGCCACATGACATATAATCCATCCTCTTCGACCTGCCAGATAGGACTTTTTCAGAAGTAATGTGACTGTTCTTCATGTGATGGGTTTTCTGAGAATCAAAAGGTAGTAATTTCACAGTGAGTAATACCTCCTGTCCGAATACAGTAATTTTGTTAAAGAGCAAATGTTCACTTAAAAAGCATCTAATCATTGAAATTGCAGCCAGCCATTTCTGACAATGAAAGACCACATTTGCAAGAGTACTTGGGAACCTAGAAGTATAAACAGGTTTCTAATGGGATTCACAGAAACTCTAGAGCAAGCATGTAACTAACAAGCAGAAGAAATTTTACCTGTCTCACTTTGGATTCACTCGTATCTTTTAAATTCTACGTAACTTCTAGAAAGCTTTGGATAATATGAAAAAACACAATTCTTCTTTTGAAATAAGTCAGTAGTATACCTGCATCTGTTTTACATCATGTACAGGATACGGCTTTCATGAGCTAACCTTTCTTGTGATTATTTGAAAATGGATTGAGAATGTGATTTGCAGTTCCTCAATAGGGTGCAGAAATGCAAACCATTTAGATCTTTCTAGAAATATTTTAATTTACATTTTGTAACTTGCCTTTCTACTGTTTTAAAGGAAACATTCAGGTATCTTCATTGGTTTTAATGTGCTCCTGCAAATTACCGCAACACCGCTGTAAACAGTTCACGGCTCCTAATTTATGACTCGTGGCAAAATTCCAACTTGTAATATAAGTATTACTTTTTTAAAATTCCAGGCTCAAACCTGAACAATATTTTGTTTGACGTATTGACTGACCAAAGATGGGAAGTACATTGTAATAGATGTTTAATTTGGTGCTTTCACATGAGCCACTCAGTATAATCTCTGAAGCTGGAAACCATTCAGAAGGGTGCATCATCTGAATATCTGGTATACTAATGCTGTTGGTGAAAAACCCAAACTGATTAACTTCCATTCTGCTGTGACTCTTCAGCCTTCCTTTGAGTAAGTGTACTCCTATTTAATATCCTCCTTCTTAAGCCACTCTAAATTTGAGGTAGGGCCTTTTAAGCCTAACAGCCTGTTCTCTTAGGGCTGAGTATATAATACTTTAATCCACTTCAATGGAACCACCTGTAGAATATAACACAATTTATTGTCAGAAAAAATATTAAAATCAAATTTAAGTGCCTTAATCATGTTCAAGACTTGCTTATGTAGATAGAGAAGAAAATCTATTCTCAGATATGAGGGGGTTTTTAGATTCTCAAAACACTTTATTTTCTAGATTATATTTCCAATGGGTTTTTCAGTATGCCCTAGGAAGATATAAAAGAGCTCAAGTACTGGAAATACATAATTGCTAAAGCATATATGAGCATGTAGTCTTCATTCATTTATGTGATCATAGCATAGGTATTCTCAGGCATACTTTTGAAAAGTGAAACTATATTGCTTCAGGAACAAGACAGGACAAATAGAAAGAAGGAAGGGATTTTTTCCTTTATTCCCTGGGGGTTCTTTTCATCCTGGAAAAGGGACTTATACCATATAATGGCATTAAATCACCTGTCCCTGCAAAGAAACTCATAGAATCCAGCCTATTAGTAACAGAGATCATAGAATTCAAATAAATGGAAAGAAAAAAATTCTTAAATAATTCGGTTAAATGTAACAACATTGCTGTAAAATATTCTGTCTGAAACATTTTGTCCCATGTTATGCAAATGGTCAAGGGAGAAAGTGTAATTATTTCTATGAATTCCTACTCATTTAGCTATACAGGGCTTTTCTTTGGCAGAAAGTAGTCTTTATCCATCCTTTACCCTTTAAAACCGCTGGGTATAACTGAACTGGTAAAGCCTGACTTATGGCAGCTAACATATTTTAAATGATTTAGCAAGCTCCATTTCACTATTGCATTTCATGTAATGTCATTATACGATACACTTATTAGAATTAAAGTTTGGCTACTATTTCAAAAAAGCTGGCATGTCTAATGAGGGTGTTAGAAAACTTATAACAGAAGATTAATTTACAAGCTACACAATAACAAGTGGATTCATTTCTTCAGGGGAAAAAGCAATCAAAAGATTTAAGTATGATTTTCATATCCTGGAAATGTAAAGATCCAAGGATATTTATCTTAGGAACCCATGATAAGCCAGTAAGTCACATGAAAAAATTATTTCAGAGCAAATGAGTTATCTTACATACTAATTTTCAAATGGAGAAAATGAGGCAATTCTTAAACTAATGTTCTTTTAAGTGCTTCTATCAGTCTTCTATCCATGGCTGTAGATTAGGTATCTCTGGATGGTTGTTTGATATTGTGTAATTGCATGTTCCTTTAGCCTTATCTTCAGATACTTTATTTACATTGGAAACTGGGAAATATGTTTGCTGCTTGCCTTGAAAAGAGGAACTGTATTTCTGAAAGTATGCACCTCCTTCTTAACGAGGCCTCCTAAGACAAGTATCTCACGCAATCAGGCATTCTTCATGGCTGTCTCCATTTCGTTATTTGTGATTTCATTCACCACTTTACTCTTCCATCAGATCTGATATAATAGCCCTAAAAATGCAAAGTTCTTGCAGGTTCTGGTAATACCTCGTAATACCTAAGAAGGCTTAATGGAAGACTTTTGCGTGTCCTAGAAGTACTTGACTGGTTTCCTGATTATTTTTTCCTACATTTAAATGGGTTACAGAATGCTTTCTTAAAACATGTGGTCTTCTAACCCTAAATCTAAATGCATTCAAATAATTCCCTCTTTCCAAGAATTAAACATACACATCAACACTGAGCAGCCAACACACATATGAGTCAACAAAGAAAGTGTGAGCAAATATTGTAATACCACTATCTGATGTTAGATACTACATATAAAACCTTAAATACAGAGATTACCTTCTAACTAACAGGTATATTAATAGTAGGGGGTTTTTTCCTGGATGCAGCTACTTGTATGGGACAGGACTCACGTCAGTGAGAAACAAAAGCTTCATTTTTACTACAGATAGCTGAATTTTTAAGTATGTGACTAAGCACTTTTAATCCTTAAATACTACCTATCCATGACTGTCTAGAAACTTGTACAGAGCTAACAAGGTTTTAAATGTACACATTTTTATAACTGTTCCAGACTGAAATATCTGTAAATAATAGTTTTGTTCCTCCAACTCCCTACAATCAATTCAGAAGGTGCCAAACAACTTTCATTGCATCCTAGGGGTTCAAAGACAACTGTAAGAAAACTGATGCTGGATGTGTTCAGAGGTGGAAGTGTCTTTTCACAAGTATTTTTGTCACAACCAGCTGTACCACTGACACCATGCAAATGTGGTTTTTCTCCAGAGAAGACCTAGAAAGAGGTATAAAGATCATGGTGTTTAAGTCACAGTGGACTTGAGGAAATATTGTGCGTGTCTTTGTCCCAGTTCTGTTGCATTTACTGATGGTCAGCGTTTTTCTCAATACTACAGCCTTAACCATGCAACTCTGATGAATTTAGGATGCATGTAGCTCATGGGATCCGTCCAGTCTCCTACTGTCATCACCAGAACTATTCTGTCTTGTCTTAGTCTCACCTCCTTCCCCATCCAAAGTCTGTTCCTGTCATGGTTGGTATCCTCAAATCATGGACCACTGGCTACTTCTGACTGTTGTTGTCACATTACATTGTGACAAAGCTCATGAAAAATACTGAGTAGAAATTTCTGCAGGAAACAATGAGACGCAAAGCGTTGACTAGCAAATAACAAACCTTCACCATGTTCCCCTTCCCACCACTTCAAATGGCGTTTCATAGTTTAAAAGTAAATGCTTTTGTCAACTCTCCTGAAAAGACTCAGTGATGGTTTAACACTGAGAACTCTGTTCAGATAGGGTTTTTGCATAAAGATAGTGAGCACACTTTCTGACCTTCTGGCACACTGCCTTTTCAGACCGTTTACCGCAAAAGGCCAGTGGACTAAGATCCTTCACTGAAGGTTAGTAAGCATGTGTTTCTGGATGTAGACATCTTTAAACTGCATGAAGAGCTAGATTAATGCTTTAATTGTGGTTAAGTATATAACAAGAGCAAACAAATTAGTCTTTGTATGGGAAGAAAACTGTCCTGAATGGCCAGAAGTACTGTCTGAGTTTTTTCTGAATCAGACTATTAGTCTCCATTTTTTTTCCAATACCTCACTCCAGACCTAGGGAAAAAAATAAACTCCAAGCCTTTCATATCAAGATTGTTTTTTTCAAGTTTTTTCTTGCATACCATGAAGTAATTTTACTTTTTTGTTGCCTTTGGGCTCAACATAAGGAGAAGTAGTCCCACTTGGCATCTGTCAGAGTATTTTCCTCAGAGAAATCTGCAAGGCTGTTACCCAAAATTCTGTTCACACATTTGCACAGCTCTGCACTTGTCCTTGCCTCCTAGAAATAGTGATTGATTTAGAGGGCCAGTTCCATGTTCTGTGTTTAATTAAAGCTTACACTGTCCTCCTTTTCACTACCCTGTCTTCTGTGTCCCAGAACTCTTTACAGAGTGTGTAATTAGTGCTGTAATTAAATTCCCCCATTCCAAGATCTTTTTTCTTACTATCACTAACCACGGGTTTTTTCACCCTTAGAACAAAGCTTGGCAAATTAATTCATGTCCTTTAGTATAGACTTCACATTTCCCTATCGAGGCTTCCTAATTTTTCTGCTCTCTCAATTTTCTGACTACAAGGACCTTCAGTGAACCAACAGCCGTGGCACGCTGCTTTTGCCCAGACAACCTCGTGGCAGACTCACTTGTCATTCTATGACTATAAAAACCACTTTTCCAGATATTCCTGTGTTTGGCTTCTCTCTAACTCATCAAGAGGCTTGCCTAGATCCCTCAGAGTAGCCACAGCCTTTCTAGTCCCGTGGTTTTTAAAGACGTCCTTGCTCTTGGTGCTGCACTGCTGTATTGTGCCTTACTGCGCTGCACACCTGTAGCATTTTCTGTCAGGATATACTTATCCTTACCAGCATCTATTTAATACATGTCTTGGTGTTCACTGAGTGCTACTTCATAAACATTTCTCAGTTTCCCAATGTTGGGGATGTTGGTATGTTAAGGGGCACTCATTCTTAAGCAAAGATTTCCGGGTTCATAATCTTTTTATTTACCAAGCAGTTTTGTAAAATTTTCCTATTCGTATTTTTAATAGATGGTGAAAAGAACAAATTTGATATTAAGTGAAGTTTTAAAGGACTTTGAATTTTCAATGAAAATTCATAGGTTTTTTAAATGTATGAATATATTTAATATGTATAAATCTGAATAGATGCATATATTAAATAACAAAAGGGAAGCAGTTCAGCTTTAAGGATCTAATTTTTAGTAACTCACCCAGGGTACACAGGTATCCCTTCACGAATCACCTGAGTTCTCACAGGCAGACAGACCACCTTTTGTGTGGTAGATAAGCACGCATTAAATGTCTGTCTGCACACAGCTTCCTCTGGCACAAATAGACACATATATCCACAAATGCTAGGTATTATTCCACAGGTAAATATGCACAGAGTTGTTTAGGGAACACAGCCAGATCTAAAACTTTATGTTTGAACCTCATGTTCAGCTTTAAAGACACCATTAGTCCTATAAGACTCTGGGGAAACTACTCATTCATAGTTAGACACGTGAGGAAGGGTTAAAGCAGACAGGCCACTGAAACATGGCTCTACCTAAAATACATAAATGGAAGTTTGAAAGTTAGCTACTTCAGGCAAATGCTGCCATTTTACAAAATTAACTCCACAAAGATCTCTTAAAATGCCATTTTAATGCAAAACCTTTATTAAAAAAAAAAAAAATTATGGTATTTCTTTATATATTTTCAGACCACCACACTGAGCATGATTACTGTAGCTTAATCCATTTTTCATCCACTTTTATCTTTGTCTTCTGTAATCTTATTACTTCAGTATTGGAAAAATACTTGGAGGATTTTTCAACTTGAACTCTAAATACATAATCTGTTTAATGCAGCAAAAAACAAAGCCAATAATGGATGTAAATATTGACAAATCTGAAATCCATCAGAAACCCTTCTTCCTCTCAAAGTAACCCATAATTTTGAAAAACTAACTAAAAAAAATATTACACTGTGTTGTTGACAACTTCAATTTTTCTCCCTCAACTGGCTAAAAGGGGGCTCTTCTAATTGCAATGAGCGCAGCTCAAATGATTTGAAACTGATTAAAACAAAAATTAGTTTTATTTCACTAATTTAAATGAAATATTGAAGTACCAAAAGCTTGAATAGGAGACAGCATATTTAATTAGCATAGTTGCTATTAGTAATAGAATATAATTTTGTAAGTAACTGACAATGAGAATCATCTTATTAACTCAGCAGGATTTAGTACAATGCTTACGATATTATTTGATGCGTACGTTCAATATATTGACAACTTCAAGGTGTGATGTGAACAAACCAAATTGTCATTACATTTTTAAAAAGAAATGTTGTTCATAATTATTTTATTTAAGCCTGACAGAGAAGAATCTTCAGTGATTGTGGCAGAATTTCAATATTCATGATGTTTCTCAAAAATAATGGTTAAATGATTATTTTTTTTCCCCTTGGGTAAAGAAACCTAAAAGTACCTGCTAACTGTGAAGAATGCTATGAGTGAGAATCTAGCTTCCCTGGGATTATGCTGCTGTAGCTGCTGTAATTAATAATTATGCAGTCAATAGGATTAAATGAAAATGTCACATTGATGTTATTCTTAATGAAGCAGATTTTCATAAAGGTGACAATGTGCCTTGCTTACAAACTAGTGTGATGACAGCCATTATATCATTATTTTTTTTTTTGGTGACAACTGGTGTGGTCCAAATTTTCTATGCTCCTAGGAACAGCAGCAACATGTGTTCGAGTCATCTGGCTATATAATCAGAACATGAATATAATTATATACACACACTCCTCTGTCTCCATACCCACGAGGGCTGCTGCTGCTGCTGATCTCCCTGCAGCAGCCTGGGCCACCTCGACGCTGCTTCCAGGGGAGGAACTGGTTTTGTAGTGGGGTCTTGTCCCGTTGTGGAACTGGAAACACTTCTAGTACAGACAGAAATTTAAGAAAATTTGGGTCTAGGTTCTTAAAAAAACACTTGTGTTGTCCGCTTGCACTCATTATTCCTTCTCCCTCCCAGATGCTGTGTAAAAAAAGCAGGCATTGGCTTCAGCGTATTTAGGAAACCAGTTTCCTGAGTTGATTGCAATTCTAATACAGTTAATAGTGTTCCTCAGCTGAATTATCCAACTAATTTTTATACATTTATAATCAGATAATATTAATCTAATAATATAATATAATCAGCTGTTGGTCAGCATCCATTGATGCTGTATTTATTAAAAATTTACTCTCTTCTTGCACTTTTCAGCTTGGCTTAAGAAGGTGATTGTTTTAGTTTTAACTGCACAGCTCCTACTAATCTACTTATCAGAAGCACCAATGGAAATCCTTCCTTCCTGATTTGGCTAGCAGTTTCAGAATTGTCTGTACATACAGTGCAAACAAATCTTGCCTTTTCAATATCAACCGCCTACCTCCTGACCATCTGCTCAATCCATCTAATCTATGGCATTTGAAAAATACCTATTGCCATGGCATAATTAAGTTTCCCAGTGAAATATAATTTGATTTCACTTGGAGGGAATTACTTTGCATGGTATGGGTGGATCTTGAGGAGCGTTTAGAAAAGTCAAGCTTGCTACTTAACAAGCTAGTAGGGGATTTAGTGGTTGTAGCCCTCTGTTGAGAATGCAGACGTGCTACTGAAGAACACAACCAGCCCATGCACATGGTTAGGGTGCATAGCTTAAAAAGAAAATCTAAGTATGAAACTATTGGAAAAAATGTTTCTACTAAATGAGATCATAAGGTCTTGATGGATAATAAAGCTGGGACAAGTGGTGTGGTCACCACTGCGCTTGTGTACTGGTCACATCTGACTTCAGTTTGTGTCAATAGGATTATAAAGCAGTTGATACATATGAATGTTATTTCCTCCAGTAATATCACTCTGAATTAATAGTAAAACACTTAATCCTCTTCCACTGAATTTAATGCTGTGAATATGGTGCAAGAGAAAACACGGAGGAGTCTAAAACTCCTTGAAAACAGCCACTTAACTATTCACTTTCCTTAAAAGCTTTTGTAAAGTGGAAAGTGTCTACTTGACCTTCTATCAGTGATTCCTGAAATGTGGAACACTTGTCAAAGGAGGGAAGCAATTATTGGCTTTCTATTAAGGAAATGACATTAATTAGTATCTTAATATGGGGAGTTAATATAGTGGCTTAATATAGGGCCATAATTTATCATTCTTAATTAGAAAGTCATTGAATCTATTTTCTATTTTTCTGACAAAACCTGACACAACTTCTGATAAACCTGGCCTTAATCTGTAAGTTTTGATTTACTGTAAGGGTAAGAGCGATTACCCTCTTGATTAGCTGTCAAAAGGGAAGAAAGTAAATATATGCTAAAAACTGTAGCAGAACATGGTAGATGTGATAATGGAGCCACAGACACCGAACAGATTCTCACCACTTGAGAAATATAGACTGGTCTGAAAAAAGTTGCAAAAGTATTTTAAAATGAGACTCTCAGCAATGAGATTGAGAGAAATCAGTTACGTTTTCAAAATTTGCAGTGTGTCTCTATGCTGTATAAGCAGATTCCTCAGTTTTCTTTGAACTACTTTCAGTCTTCTTCCTTATGGTAAGATTGTCCTTGCCATAGTGACTACTGACTTTTTCCTACACGTGTCAACGTTGATCTTTCTGCTGTCCTTCTGCTTCATTTCACTGAATCTGTAGTGAGACACTAAAGCTTATTCTTCTTCTCACACTAAGAATTATTCCCCAGTCCTTAAATAATACACGTATGGGTAGTAGCAGCTCCAAGCACTTCCATCCCTCTGACTGTGTCACATGAAGGGGAACTTATCTTACACCAGCAAATATAAAAATCCCTTTAGTCCCTGCACTTCCCCAGTAATTCACACCTGCCTCCCACACAGATAATTTAATCTGTGGAGGCTTCAGGACTCCATTTATCATCTCTCCCTCTTCTCATTTACCAGATAACTTTAGCTATCTCCACCTCCTTCTGACTGAGTCCCATCACCCACTTAATCCATTTAAATCCTTCTATTATTTTTCCCCTGCTAAATCCTCTCCTCCAAGGCCCTATGTGCCACCTCTTGATGTGTCTAAGTATATCCAGCACTAAGGTACTGGAGTGTTCTTGCTAAGACTCAGTAGAGCCAGCAAAGACAATTTATCTTTTGGCCTTTGCTGCTTATGACCACATGAAAAAAAGCACAAAAATTCATTTTTATTTTTTTTTTCATTCTCCCTGCAAGTTCATCAGGACAGGAATTCACTTATAAGGAGGTAAATGGGTCAGACTGGCAATCTGTTTAGTTTAATATGCCATTTTCAACACAGACTAGTATTAATTTTTTCTCTATCATCAAATTAATACATACGGAGTTGAGGTTAAAACAGAAAAAAAGAATTAATCTTAGACTTTTTTTTTTTTTGAGACTCGATTTCAAGAGAAAGCTAAAATAAAACAGTGAGTCTTGCCCTGCATCTAAATATCCTTTAATCATCTTGGACAATATAATCCATAGCCATAAACCATCTGCTGTATAAGTCACATTTTCATCTCGCAGGTCTCAATTCGCTTCATGAGAGCGTTAACAGGGTTTTTATGAAGATGAGGGAATCATGGAAACAACCTGTGCCCAAACCTTTTGAGCCTGTATATTGTCTTCAGTTTGGACTTCTACAGTGTGCTGATGCAAGCTGAACTGTAGGAGACTGTGAGCAGTAAGAGATACTTAACGGTGAACACTAAGAAATTCAGTAATACATCATCACACTCAATGCTACCAAAAAGCTCTTGCAAAGCCATCGTTACATTTGTTTTCCAGGTACCCAGTACACTGACTGGTCCAAAACAAATGCCGCTGAAATCTAAACTACTTTGGAGAATCATGAAATGGTTTAGGTTGGAAGAGACCCTGCCCATGGGCAGGGACACCTCCCACCAGACCAGGTTGCTCAAAGCCCCATCCAGCCTGGCCTTGAACATCTCCAGGGATGGGGCAGCCACAGCTTCTCTGGGCAACCTGTTCCAGTGTCTCACCACCCTCACAGGAAAGAATTTCTTCCTGATATTTAATGTATGTGGCCTTGAAAAAACTCCCCTTCTAGCTTTCTTGTAGACCACCTTTAGGTACTGGAAGGCTGCTCCGAGGTCTCCCTGGAGCCTTCCCTTCTCCAGGCTGAACAACCACAACTCCCTCAGCCTGTTCTCACAGCAAAGGTGCTCCAGCCCTTTAATCATCTTCGTGGCCCTCCTCTGGACCCACAAAAAAGTCTGTGTCTGTCAATTTAGGAGAACTTTTTGCCAATTACTGTAACAGAGAGTATTTGTGGAAGCTGTTCCTCTTATTGCTATTACTGCTACAGCCATTTAGCTTGCAGTTGCTTACTGCATGTTTCACAAGGCACAAAAAAAGAATATTCTCCTGCTCTGACTGCTGCTTTTGTGGTGGAAAGCTACCCATATTTTCTATTTCATATTGTAGTATTTAATGCAGCTCTATATCCATCTTCACTGATGCTATCTACATATCTGCAGGCATTGCCCACTGGAGATCAGTAGGTTTTGTGAATTTCTACAAATACCATTTAATATCCAAAGTTACTATGTGCCCTGAATCAACTTTATGTAATTTCTGACTATCTCCCAAGTTACCTTCAGCTTGTAAAGTATAAGTAAACCATGCTTCTTTTGTAGTGCAAAAAAATCTAATTTTACTATTATGTAGCAAATTAAATTTTAGGCCATAAACCACTGATTTTGTCATGTTGGAAAATAGCAAGTGCAGAAGTTAGTTGCTTTGATAGGAGTCTTCTCTTCCAGTATGGGTCTAAAGTTTTGAGTTATTTTACTGTATTGCATGAAGAAACGTAATTTGATTCTTTCCTTTTCATCCCCTTTATAAAAAGAACTATTTTGGATTTAAAAAACCCATTAGAATACATAGTCTGGAAGATGGAAAACAGAGAAATTTGTTATTTAAGGGAGTGAATGAAATTCTGTTTATCAAAGGACATTAATGATCAAACTAAATTCACTTCCACACAAAATGCAAATGACTTTTTTCAATCAACGTTAATTTGTCTTTTTCACTTTATTGCCAAACTCTAATAGCACATTTCTAGGAATATATTTTAGCTGCTTCTTCTAGATTCAGATCTATAATTAAATTAAGCAAATTTATCCAAAATGTGCCCCAAAATACCCAAAACACGCTCTATCATCTCACTATGTATATTCTCTGTACTAAGAAATGTGTTAGATAAGGACTAAGCAATTGATTTCATAGACACAGTGAAACAGAAAAAAAAATCTCTGTTGATTACAATTTGACATTAGTAATTTAATTTTCTGTGTGTCTGTAACATTGTAGTGGCCCCATCCTGTAAAAAAGTATATAATTTATATTACAGTTTTTTGAATCATGCTGATTACTTGTATTTATAAGCATAAACATAATTCTACAAGCGGTGGATATGACTTTTCAGATAGACCTGAGTGCAGTGATGGAAGATGCTGAAGCAGTGTTTTACCCTCTTCTTCCCTGCCTTAGCCTGGGCAGGGCAAAGGCCAGAGCTGCCCCATAACCTCATGAGCAACAAGGGCCACCAAGACAGCTCCGAGCATGCTCCAGTGATCTCACCGAGCTGTCTTGTACGTGCTTGGTGTTCCTCAAGCCTCCTTATAAGAAAGGAGTATCTCTATTTCCTATTTAAGCATGCCTTACGTCAAGGAATAAAGATGGGCATGATTGCATTGCATATTATTTTCCAAAATGCTGGTAACTCTGGAAGCTTACCTTACAGATAAAACCAAATTTGCACTTGATAGATGTTGTAGTCTTGCAGCTAATGCAGTGAATGGTAGAATGTCTGCCCAGCCTCAGACAGAGCAGGCTGCTCCCTGTCCCAGTGAAGTTTGTTTAAAACGACAGGCAATGTCAAATCCTGCCATTTTCTCACTTCTAAAATGATGAGTTATGGAGCACCCACAAATTCAGAAGAACAGTAGAGAGGCAACAGCAAGTGCTTACTGACCCAGGGGGGGGATTCTGTCAAATGGGCAGATTGCCTGTATAAGGATTGCAGAATAGTGTTTAAAATGCATGAATTCACAAATAACGAGAAATGGTCTTGAGCCAAGGTGAACTGCATGGAGAGGAAAATTAGCCAAATTGACTTTATGGTATATGTATCAGCATGACCCCTCGCACAAAAGCTCGTAAGCCACTCTAGGCTTAGGGCGGAGGTTTGTAAAAACACATACAGCAAAAAGTATTTTGGTTATTTATTACTTATGGTTTAACGTGGATAGTTTATGCTGATTCAAGGATGCATCAAACTTAGCCGGTTAGAGCAAGTTTATGGCTACCTTGTGTACAAAATACTTTGGCAAATCTTGCTTTAGCTTGCTGTTTGACCAAACATAAGAAAGGAGATAGGAAAGATTTACTATTTTTACTGTACTGGTGGGGAAATAGAAGCAAGTTAAGGTGACATGAGTTGCTCAAGCTCACAGAGCAGGTCAGGGCAAGTATTCAGACACTGCCTGACACAAACTGATGAAAACAGTGAGATTATGAGGACCATGTCTTGTGTACTTAAGCTACTTGTACACAAAATTTCCCAAAGTTTACAGCTTATTCATTTCTCACAGAAATCAAACGATATTTTGTTAGATTTCACTAAGTTTATGCAAAATCTTGCCCTAGCATAAAGTCTTCTGTTATTGTAGTAATTCTGATTATTAATATAAGTATTATATTTTTAGGCAACTGATTATCTTTTTTCATGCCCGCTCTGAGAATGATACTGAATATATTTTTGATTCAATTCACATAAAAGGTCACTTTCTTGATTTAGTTTTCTCTTATGGCTTACTGCTGTGGATCTTTTCATCCCACTCCACAGATAGTTTCATGCCACCATTTAATGACATTTAAATTCTTCCCAGTTCCTCAGGCATCTTCATCCAATAGAATTAGTTATCAACTGCAGCACCTGTTTTCCAGAATATTATACTTTATTAATTTTGACTAGCTTCAGGCATGGTCAACTGTTATTAAACACAGTGGTAATGTTATAGCATAACTCATATTGCACAAATACTGGGTAATATGTTACTCTCTGGCAGGAGGAAGCTGAAATACATTCATGTTACTATATGCACAGCAATATTTAAGGTTAGAATGACACAGGTTGTGGACAGATTATAGCACTCCAGAACACTAAATCAACACACATTTTTTAGCTGCTAAAAGCAGTCGTTTCAGATTATTTTTTCTTTTTATTTAGCTACCTAAAAAAAAAGTGCAATGTGTTTTCCAGACACCCAGATAAACCCATGCCCAGTAAGTATCAGAGGTTGGGTATCAATTATTAAATAGAAGATTCATCTCTTCCTAGTTCTGTGCAGATGCATATTTATGTCTATGTATATTTTTAAAAAAAGATGATGCAGCAAATCTTGGAAGTAAATCCCTGGGCTTTTGCCCAAGAGGCATGAAAGTGTCTCCTAGGCCACTGGCTAAATTTAGTGTGCAATCTGAGTGCCTACATTGGGAGGATGGTGCTCTCCTCTCGAAAGAGAGGAAGAAAAAGGCTACTCCAAAAGCAAATCCGAGCATTTAAACTGGGCTCCTATTTTGACTAGCCATCTGGAGAAGCATTTTTCTTGATGGTGTAGCAGTGATGAGCAATTGCACTACTAGGATGATAGTATCACGTAGTAGTAGATACCATCACCGCTACAACTGTGTGTGACACTACTCCAGGCATGAGAAGCAGGTCTTTCTGAGTTTGTCTCTATGCTGTTTTTAAGCTGTAAGACGACCATCCACCATTGCTAGGGTATTCGTGGCACGTATGTATTTGCACGAAGGATGAGGATACACGGATGCAAACCTCCTCCCTCCCTTCCCTTTTCTCTGGCCACAGGACAGACGCTGCATCTGCAAGAGGGCACAGATCCTGGGCCTTGTTTATCAAGGAGCAGGTAATTGCCTTTTCTTATCCAATGCACAGTAGCCATTTTTCTTCCAGAGTGCAACTAGAATATGTTGTGGTGGCAGTTCTGTAATGACCTAGAAATGAATGCTATCAGCCTGGAAACGGGAACAATTTCCTTTTCAGGGGGAATGAGAGAATACAGCTCCCTCCTCTCCTGGCCGAGTGTTCCAGCCACTACATTGTCCTATCCAGGATCTTTTGTTTAATTTTGCTTCAGTTCAATCATTCTTGTGTCCTTTGTTCACAGAGATCCAGTTTCAATAGGTGGGATAGTACTCCTACCCAAATTACTGGGTAATGAGGATGGCTTGAAGGAGCTGAAAAGAACTATTATACTTCCTAGCTATATTCTTATGTAAAAGAACACTATTGCCTTCATCTATTGAAAATCAGAAGGATGAGGGGAAGTCCCTGATAACTAGAAAAAAGAAACAACCCGCAACCCAACCCAGCATTATGTTCCTGTTTGAAAAAGGCAAGAAGGAGGATGCAGGGAACTAGATGGTCAGCCTCACCTCAGTTTCTGAGGAGCTCATGAAGAACATTCTCTTGGAGTCCATTCTCAAGTAATGTGACAAAGTCATCAGGCAAACTGCTTTACCAGCACAACTGGCTATGACTGGCTCTGCGGATGATCAGCAAATGGTGAATGTGAGCTAACCAGACCCTAGCAAGGCTTTTGACATCCCCTGTAGCATTCTCATTTCAGTGCTGAGGAATCGTGGTCTGTAGGAAAGGACAATCAGGTGGGTTGGACACTGGCTGTGCTACTTAGTTTAGAGAATCATGACTGGTAGCACAAGGTCCATGTGGCAAACAGTGACTAGCAGGGGCTCCAAGACCAATACCAGGGGCTGACATTTTCCAGCATATTCATTGCTAGCCTGGATGATGCCAGAGAGTGTGACTTGTGGAGGACGTTGTGCTACACAGGAGAAGTATCTGGCATGGCAAACAGCAAGCTTCAGTCCAGTCAAAACCAAACCAACAGTAACTCCATGAAGCTCAATAAGAAGAGGTGCAGAGCTCTGTGCATGGGACAGAGCAACCCCAGGCATCCCTCCAGGCTGAGAAGCAACCAGTGGAGCAGCAGCCCTGCAGACAGGGAGACACAAACGTTGAAGTGGATGCCTGGCTGAACATGAGGCCCCCACATACAGAGCTTTGAAGATCACTTTGTAGAGGTCTCTCATACGATACTGAGAGACCCAAGGGGAAAGTGCATCTCACACTACAGATTTTGGAGCTGAGACCTGAAACATCAGTATCAGAGAAATGCCTTTGCCTAGATATTTCATGGTAAGACTTCATAGAATTATAGAATGGTTTGGGTTGGAAGGGACCTTAAAGATCATCCAGTTCCAGCCATGGGCAGGGACACCTCCCACTAGACCAGGTTGCTCAAAGCCCCATCCAGCCTGGCCTTGTACACCTCCAGGGATGGGGCATCCACAGCTTCTCTGGGCAACTATGCCAGCACCTCACCACCCTCATAGTGAAAAATTTCTTCCTGATATCTAATCCAAATCTACCCTCTTCCACTTTGAAGCCATTACCTCTCATCCTACCACAATATACCCTTGAAAAAAGTCCCCCTCTAGCTTTCTTGTAAGCCCTCTTCAGATACTGGAAAGCTCCTAAAAGGTCTCCTCAGAGCCTTTTCTTCTCCAGGCTGAACAACCCCACCTTCCACTATTGGCTTGGGAAACTATAAAATTTTTATTATACTAAGTCTACACTATCTTTATTTACCATCAACTTCACTAATTTTACCTGTCAGGGAATGAAAGCATCTGAATTAATACGTAATTATGCATGAAAATCAGTAACTAACAGTTAGAAAAGCGGTTAAAATGACTACTGCACGTTTAAGTAGATAATCAACGCCCCAGGCCCACCCTTGCAAGACACTTATTTTGGGATGTGAATCACTCCCTACCAAAAGCTTTACCGAAGACACTCCAAGCTTGCAAGGATCTGCAGCTCCGCTGCCCTGGCGTGCAGAGCCGGCTCCCAAGCGGCTGGATGGTGCGTGCAGCCGGACCCGCAGAGGCTCTGAGTCACACTCCAAACAGAAAAGAGACAAACTGCTAATAATGCTCCAAACTATGTACAAAGCAAACGAAAGTTTACAAACGATGGCTCAGATTTTGATGACTTTTAAGTATCGGCCTCATACTGCCTTTCTCGTGGTAATCAATTACATACGCTTGCCCATCAGGACTGACTACTTTTGTATCCAAATAATATCATATCGAAACTGCTAAAATAATTGAAACAACACACAACAGTTTTTTCTAGTATTTTGAAAAAGATGCTGCAAGTCATTTAAAAAGCATAACAGCTTTTTGTTTTTCAGTGTCAGCGCAGACTTCAAAATGTTACGACTTTTTGTGCAACCGTTTTACTAAAAGTTTTTTCTCATTTTCTGAGCCTTAACTCGTATTTAATCAGCGTATGTACAGAAGTGTACCTAAAACCAGGCATGACAGAAACCTCCCATTGTATTTTATAACCGGGTGCTGCAACGTGGCTCAAGTTAAGCAGGAAGGTTGCTACAGCTTCAGACCACTGAAGCTAGAAGGAGAGAGAGGGTTTTTTTTCAGATGGGAAATTTTGATCTGTTTCATCTTCTCTGTGTCTCCTTTAGCTCTTATCTGTCAGTCTTGTAGCCTGCAAGGTTGCATCCAATTATATCACGGTTGGTTTGCTATCTATGTCAAACTAAGTTATACAAAACCACAAAATAAGGTTTGGTTCTTATCCTGATACTGTCTCATTAACTACAACATTGCACAATTGTATCAGTAATATCTGACTCTTAGCTATAATAATTCACTAGGATGATGTCATCTAAGCTGTCATGTTATATATAGGAGGTACTATTCAAATAAACTTGATAACAAAATGCCTTCCTTGCTTTTGAAGGTTGACTTTAGGGTCTTAGCTTTTGTGTACAGATGAAAGATCCCAGCCTAAGCGGCTGTGCCTCTTACTTCATACCAATCTCATTTTTTTAACCCTTTGAACTTTATTTTAGGATTTTTTTCTTTTTTTAAAGAAAGGATTTATCATCGAAAGTGTCTATATGCTTTTGCTTCCTCATAGTAATCTGGAGGGGCAATGCAAGGCCACCACCAACCTTCACCTTTAGGTCATGCATACATCCTTTTAGAAAGAAGTGTGCAGGTCATACTTTGGATCTTGCAATATTTTGCTTTCTTTTCAAAGAAAGACTAAAAATCCTACCAGTGATTAGGGTGTAATTACATTGTAGGCCTGCCACATATTTTTCCTGCTTCTATTCCCCCCTCCCTTCCTCTCTCCTCCTTCCCCTTGTCATTCCCACAAGTACTTAACACTCCTCATGTTAGCTGTGGAAATGATATCCTGAAGGGAAGCTTTGCTCAGCTGCAGAACCCACACGTTATTTTTGTGGGGGTAGTTATTTCATGTCCTCTGTCCTTTGCTAAAATCAAGTTATTGTCATCTGTTCCATTGTGAGATTTATATGTTAGCCTGGGAAGGTTAGTATTTTTACACTTATTATCTAGAACTCCATCATGATTCCATTTAAATATCTCTGATTTTAGCAAACCATGCTATCATTCCTCCTGCTGTGGTATACTCATATCCGATATTGTGAAATCCGACAGCACCTTTTCCTGTAAATTGCATTTTCATTTGTGTCTTGGCCACCAGGAAGACGGAATCTGCACTTTCCCCTGGGTCCTACCATTGTCCCATTTAATCTTTTTTTCTTTTTTTTTTTTTTTTCCTGCAGCAGTCTAACATTTGTCCCTACAATGGGCCTCTTAAGGTGTTGAATCTGCAATTGTTTCTTGCAGGTTTTTTACAATTTCTTTCCCTCTGCCAAGCTCTGTTTTGTCTCTAGTCAACTCCGCTAGCTGACCAGACCTGCAATTCCATCACTCCAAATGTTATCTATCTCTATTCTTTTATTGATAAAAGAAAAAAAAAAAGAAGATAAATGAAAATATTTTACAGTTCAAAGTCTCTTGGAACATGTATTAGCATCGGTTTTGGAAGTCTTTTGAGTTTCCACACCATTTCAAAATGGAAGGGTGGTGCAGCTGGGAGGGGAAAAGAAAAGCCTAGAGAGGACTACTTGCCTAAAGTGCATGGTTAAAAAAACCAACCAAATAAAAAAGCTTAAAAAACCCACCCAAAACAAAACAACCACACAACTTCTTTCTTAATACTAATCTTATTTCTGCTTCTCCCCCACTCCCAATTGCTTTGCAAATTTGTAATTCTCTGCTTCCAAAGGTTCTTCAAACTTGTTCTACTGGTTTTCAGAAGCAGGCAGACTTGTTTTTTTAAGCTCTTCAGTATACCAGCTGAATTTATTTAATTTTTCATTTTGCTCTCACAAAGAATCTCGGGACGCTCCTTGAAGGGCCCTGAATCACTCTGTTGTATCATATGGATATATTCAGTGTGTGCGCCACACAATACTTTAATTACCTGGCATATGAAACCATACAAAGCCGTGCTAAAACGAAGGCACTATTTAGTAATCATAAAGACCTTGATCCAATAGTAAATGGGAAAAGCGCCTTGTCATAAATAACGCAGTCGCCTCCAAGGGGAGCAAATTTTAATGAAAATCCTTCCCTTCCTCGCCACCGCGCAGCCAAAATAAAGCAGAGCTTCTCATGGGTGCACCCGAAGGTGTCCAGGAGCAAGTTCTACCCTATTTTCTCCCACGTTAAGGTCGATGCTCCCCATGGTTTGCAGGGATCCACAAACCGTGAAGCCCGAGGGTGACTACGTCAAGATGGCGTTAAGACCTGGCTGCTGCTCCTTCTCCCCCTGGCTGGGCCACGGCTGACGCAAAGCCCCTCCGTAAAAGGGTTTTGGCTTCCGTGCATCGCCAGAAGCCAGGGGGGGAAAAAACTCGTTAAAAATTGCTGCAGGTAATTTGTGAGGTTGCGCTTCCCCTGCCAGCGGGGTGAAATTCTGTGAGAAACGGGCCGGTTGAGGGTAAAATGAAAAACAAAGGTGAGGTAGAAGGGGGGAAACCCCCCCCCCAGGCTATTAGGCCTGCACTGGGTTAAAAACGAAGGAAACCGGGCCTGGCGTTAGAGGGCCGGCGCGCGCCGGGCTTGGGATGAGACGCGAGGCGTCGCGGGGCTGACTGAAGGGGCGGCTTGTCTCCAGCCAAAAAAACCT
>JAHREE010000567.1:8996856-9167741 GCA_033628505.1 Tringa tobata
TCTGGTGAACAAATTTGTGATTGTATGAGAACTTCATAGGAGTTTTCTCAAGCTGATGTTACATCTTTTTACCAAAGATGAATATAGTGGAAACTATGCCCCAGAACTTAAGTGTCCTTTTTTTTTCAGGAAGGACACCAGATTTATTTCAGTTTCTATGCATGCTTGTGCTAAATTCAGTGTCATGGTTCCTTTTGCAGATTCCCAAAAATCAGAGCTTTCCTTCTATTTCTAACTTCTGATCTCTGCTACTCATATTTGAAAAGGGAATCCTCAGAAAGTTAACTAAGCTGGACAGGTGACAAGAGGTATCCACCCCCAAAACTTTAAAATAATGGCAATAAAGAATTGTTGGGTGTTGCAGTTTCTCCATGCCCGAGTAGTCTGTGAAACTGTACCAAATATTTGTGGTGTATAGTCCCTATGTTGCTTTGTGCACAGCAGATCTGGATCGTAATGTAGCATGATCAATAGTATTAATTGATTAAAAAAAGTAAAGCAAGTTTATATTTCTGTAGAATATGCAAGTATCTATGGACTTGATTGCAGAAAGTGTGAGAGGTCGTGTAAGGTTTTATGCTGACTGCAAGTTTGAAACAGGGCTTTATGTTGATTAAAAATGAAAGCCGCCTTGTATGAGTCATTCGTTTGGACAGCATTGAAGTACAACAAATCTTGTGCCAATAGCTGTTATCTATGTAAAGTTACTTTTACCTATTAGGAGGAGAACTCCAAAGGATCGAGCCTCTGCTGTTTGGCAATGTGATGGAAATCTCATAAACAGCACAATTTAGAGTTAAACAAAATAGATTGTCAAGCAATGCTAAGAAGCATTTCCTCCTCCTTCGCCCTTCACCTGTATTGGCTTTCCATGCTACTAATTTATTTTTTTTTCTTTCCTGCTTCCCTCAAGAGTGGTGTATCATCAGAAAGTTGCAAATTGCAGGTGATTGAGAGAGCTTTTACCCTTATCTAAATGATAAGGGTAAACGAGTTTTATTTCAAGTTCTGGATTGTTTGTCTGACAATGTAGAAAAACACAGGTTTGCTCAGCAAATGTTCTGTGATGGTTGTCTGGGGTCTTTAAATCTGCAGTACTGAAATGCCATTTTTTTTGCCATTTATTTAGCATAGATGAAGGAGCAGGTTTAGAATCTGAGTTGTGTGTGATAACAGATGATGTGTGAAGAAGCTGTTCTTTTTAGAACTCCTTGTATGATCTTTGAAGCTAGTAATATAATTAAAATTATCATGGATCGTGTAGGTTTTATTGAACAATTAGAACTATTAAACAGTGAGCTTTCCACTGTTCTGGAGTAGCTTATTCTTAACAGCAAAGACTTAAGTGGTTTTTGGAGTAAATCTGAGAAGTTGAAGGCTAGCTTCTCTTCAGTTCATTCCTTTGCTTTCTCTCTCCCCCCCTTTTAACTACTTACTTTCACATTGTCTTTAGCTAAAAGAAAGTTTCAATTCCACTTTACTGGCTGAGGCCAGAGATTGATCATAGTATCCTGACTTTCATGGGGTTTGTCTTTGATACTTTACCTTACAGACTGTGAGTTTTTCTTGCTAGTGAATTAACCGGAGTACGTGCTTCTGCTGCTGTTTGCAATACCCAAAGTTTTGTGAAAACTGCTGTGAAAATAAGCGATATTAACTTTTGCCGTGAAGAGGATGAGGTGGTAGCATGTGATATTACTTTTCTCTTGCTTCTCTATATATTTTTTCATTTTTTTAAAATGAAATGCATTTAGTAAAATTCTGGGTTTACCATGAGTTTAGGATTGATTGAAATAAAAGGATCCACTGAGAGGCAGCACGTTGGAGGCAGTTATGGATGCCTGAGCTTGGGCTACTGGAAACTTGAAAGCTGCAGGGATTTCTGTCAATTTATTCTATAAGACATTAGCAATTCAGTATTAATCTTTTTTAGAAAAGAAATAACCTTGACTCTTCTCACTGAAATCTTGCAAAGACTGGAAGTGATCTACATCCTTTTATCTAATCTTCTCCTTTCTTCTGGAAGGGGCTGCTATGCAGCCTTTCCCTCTGCTTCTGCAGCTCCAGTACAATCTTGGTAGCTGTAGCTTTGCAACGGTTACAAGGAGGATGTGAACATAGATCTTGTCAGACTCTCTAATTTTGTAGATCTATAAATAGTAGAAAGAAACGCAAGGACTAACTGTATCCTGTTTCATGTGAAGAAAGATCTGAATATATAATGAAATAATTTACAAGACCCTTTAACAAAGAAAGTTCTTAAATTTTCAGTGTGTTTATTCATTTACCATATGTAAAGTTCAAATGTGTGAGTGACTGATTTCGACCTTGAGAGAGAAGGCTGGATGGGGACCTCAGAAAATCAAGTCCACCATGTCCTTCTCCAGGTGGAAGAAACCAAGTCTGTTTCTGAGAGATGCTTGCTTCATCTGCTCTTATGCTTCACAGTTCTTGTCAGAAAAAAATTTCCCTATGTCTAACCTGAGGTTTTTTTCTTGCTATAATCTAAGTTTATTACTACTTATGGTATTATCCATGGAGAAAAGATCCTTTCTTTCCTTTTTTGGGATAGCCTTTTACATATTTGAATACCACTTTATTCTCTTTCATCTCATCTCTAAATTAAATAGTTCCAACTTGTTAGTCGTTCCTCAGAGGTCTCACCTAAGAATGTGACATTAAAAAAATCCCTTAGCTGAAGAAAGTTTTCTGTATCTAAAGAGAATTTTTCTTAGGAATATTTTAGATGTGTAAATATGCAGCATTCTACTTCTGTACTTTCCCAGAATGTTGTCCATTCGTACATCTTTCACTTATGCTTGACTAGAATCCTGAAGCTAGTTGGATCCTAGCCCAGAGGAACTTGATCTGGTACAAAATTGAATTCTGCTTTTAGTAAGAGCCGTAATCATTTTCAGTTAAAAGCAAGCTCATTTCTATTAAAAGCAAGTTGTTTTGTATTGGGTACCTTTTTGTAGACTTCCTGTGGTACATCGATGGGTTCTTCTAGCATGCCAAAGGAGAAATTGGAGCACTGCTCTAGCAAGCGTGGCTCTCAGTGGTCTCTCCCTTGTAGTAGTCTGCCTGTTTCTGGTCTCAGTTTAAGATTCCACAGAAGTTGGGTGTTGGAATGACAATCTCTCAATTCTCTCCATTCTGTGTGATTTAAGGGTAGATTTGTGAAAGGATTTAAGTTTCTTTGCCTCTTGAAAAACTTAAGACTGCCAATCATAACCATGCCAAAATTTAAGGAGCACATGCCTCTTTTTATCTCGTATGGTACTATCTACTTAACCATAATGGAATAATTGCAATTTGTTTTAGTGTCTCATTTCTGGTGAGAAAGTTTGTCTCAAAAATATGTACCTGAGGTGACTGAGGTACTTTTTAATTTAAAAAAGTTTACTCCCATAGATTGCATCAGAAAGACTGGACAGCTTTATAGTCTTCAGCTCCGTAGGAGATTGATCTTCATACTATGGAGGCTTAGACTTAGTGGTTGTGTAGCATGAGATATAAAATATTAAAAATAGCAGACAGACTTTACAGCAGAAAGCCTTATATGACTCTTTGTAGGAAGCAGCTACGTGTAAGCTGGTATCTTCAAGATCAAAAGATCTTTTGAGATCTAATGAAGAAAAATGGTGAACAAGATGATCTGTATGAAAGAAGCAAGGAACAGTACAAAAAAAATGTATTGCAATGAACTTTAATACCATCTCCTGTGTGGTGGTGCACTGCGAAGATGTGAGAAACTATTGCTAAATGTGTGGTATAATGCTGCTTGTCTTCAATGTAGCTTACTAGTTACAATGGTTCAAGTAATTACAAATACAGTTTCTGTGCTGACTTTCAATTTTATGTGGTATGAGTCTGTTAATTTATAAGTATTTACATATTTGTCATGTGTATTATACAGACTTCTAGTAAATGCAATATTTGTCTACATGTTAATTATTCAGCAATGTGATTTATTTTATGCTCAAAAATGATAGAGGCAGGACACTGACTGAAAATCATACCAATTCGTGGGTGAGGTGAGAAACTATTTTTGTAAGAGCATGCACAAGAGGTTAAAAAGAATCTGCCAATTCAGCTTGTATTTCCAGCTCAGTGAAAGTGAAGTTGGAGAAGGTAAATTGGTATTTCATAAACTCATTTTTCTGAGAGTATCTTGAGTCTGATGGAGCTTCCTTGTATGTACATGTAACAGGGAACTGATGCTTTAGACTTTTAACTGACACTAGTTTTCATAGAAAATGCTGTGTTCTGTGCTCTGTAGAAAGTTGAGTGTTGCCTGAAGCTTAAGTACTTTGTGGCATGTTTCTCTTTAGGCTTTTCCCTTAAATCTGTGGAGTTAACAGGTCACACAGCAACCGTTAGTGTTTCTGCAAGAGCAAGTTGTATGTTCTTTCATTGTATGGAAGCACTGCATACAGACTGAACATAATACCATTTAAGGTTTTAACCTTTTCAGTTTAAATTACCATAAGAAAATTTCCTTGAGGCATTTTAATAATGACAACTTACATAGACCTTTTTGTCTTCTACTTCTATAGGCATTAACATTTTGCCTTTAATCTATGTGGCTCAGTCTTAAACCTTACAGGTTTTCCTATAAGCTGTTTAGTTAGGTGGACCTTCATAGCAATTCTCACTTGTTAATTATTCCCCTTCCCTCCAGTTTTCTATGCGCGTGTTCATAGCTTGTGCAAGGGTTTAAGTTTCTTTTCTTCCTTTTTAATGAAAAAATGAAAAGGATTTTGTAGATTGTGAATTAGAAAGGACTTAGTGTGTCTAATATACTGGGAAAAGATAGTATTGAAATACTGCTTCCTCAAAGTGTTAGTGAAGCAATGCATTGAAGAGGTTTCAGTTTCTTCCACATGATGATGTGTACAATACACTGGAAATGGTGAGAAATCTTCTATCTTTGTCTAGGAGCAGGAATGTTTTGAATAGTTGATGCAGAAACACTTAATGATTGAAGAATTACTGCTCAAAAAATAATTAAGAAAAAAGGCAAGTGTGATTAAAAAAAAAAGAAAATAATTATGCTGAAATAAAGATTGAGTTGTATATAGGTGTTCCAAGGTATTGCAGGAGAGGTGCTGCGAAGAATGTAGGTGTGTAGGTTCCTGGTATCCTTGATGACATCAAAATGTGATGGGATAACATGAAAAGAAGAACTGATAATGAGATCAAGAAAAGAGGGCAAATAGAGAAGTTTACATAGCTGATGGAAGTCAAAGGGCAAAACAATTGCAATCAAAGTCCTCTCTATGTTGTGTGTTTACAGGTACCTTCACACAAAACAAGTACCAAAAAGTCTTTGCGATTGATAGAAGGTGATGGAACTTCTTGGCTCAGTGTAGGATGCCATTGTTTAAATTGATGGGAGAGGGAGGAAGAATGGGAGTAAAGGGCCATACGTGAGCGGGCGTTTGGTCCACAGCCCATCGATGATGTCTTTTCCTTGGGTTTTCTTCATTGTTACAGACTATTAAGAGTTGGTAGTAGTAGGGTCTGTGCAAAGAAGGGGAGATGAGCATTTTGCTGCACAGATCCAAGCTAAAAATCCATGGTATCTTAGTAGACGAAAGAGATTAAGAGGAAGAGGGCATGGCAGCATCCTATTTAAGGTTATTTGAAGAATCATGGAGTTGTCCTGGAAGAAACAGAAAACTGTTCAGAAGCTCTAAGTTGGTTAAGAAAAATATGAACAGTGTAGAGATGCCAGTAACAGACAGATAAGAATGTATCTCATGGGGATAAACTGTTAAGAGTGGGATTACAGTGTGATTTCCATCTTAAAGCAGTTAATTAACAAATCTTGGTTTAACTACATTAGCTCTCCTGCAGTGAGCATGATGCAATCACTAAGCTGTCTATCCCCCTACACTTTCATAGAGTTCAAGAGGACATTGGAAAAAAGCTGTTTGTAGGTAAAGTGCAGTTGATCCATGATAAGAGAAATTGTGTCCTATATGATTTTAAATTACCCTGAATTAGCAAAAAAGTATCAACTCTGCCTTCTCTAACAGATCAAAACTTAGTAGTCAACAACACAAAGAGTTTAAGAAGAATGTTATGAACTTTTCTGTTATTTTGCCTCACTGTTGCACTGCTGCACAGGATGGCAGCGGTATCAATACACATAAACTTTGACTAGTCTAGAAACACTTTGGTAAACTTTCCAAACTTTCACTGCATTCCACTGACAATCGTATGCATCAGTTTGATTTCAATTGCTTTATTTTCTGTTGGAGTGTGTTGCCACTTCTTTTGCTTCAGCTTTGTTCCGCTTACTTTCTCTTTAAAAAAATAAGAAAAAATATTTTTTTTCTCCCCAGAAGATTTGTAGCAGGTACTGCACATTCACATTAAGTTTGATTTTGATGATTTCAGGTATACTTTTTTCCATAGCACCTGCTTCTATTTCAAAATATGATAGGGTTGCCATCCACAGTATACATTTTGTGTATAAATAGTTAGGGGAGGAAGAGGAGAACGTAGTTGCTATCATTTGCTCTATTGTAGTTAAGGCTAACAATAAATTTTACTAAATATAAAGCTATAGAATCAGTTCCAAAGCTAAATGCATTCCTGCTGTAAGATGATAGAATCAGGTTCACATGGTGCTAACCTAACAGTGTTTTTTAAAGTAAATTACAGAGAAATTACAGAGAAGTTACAGTAAGGATCAATAGGAGATTTACAGTCAAATTAAGAGAAACTGTATCTGCCTGGGGCCAAGGGAGGAAAAATCCCACCACCTAAACCACAAGGGAACTAATGTGGACCCAGAGTAATGAACAAGGAACATATGCTATGAATTCTCCTTTGGGACGTATGGGAGAATAATTTTGAATGGGACACATGAAAGCTACTCCATCTGTTGCCTCTTCAACTAAGACAGTGCAATTAAACGTTAGGATAGTCCCTGTTACTTGAGAAAATAAGATGGAAAAAGATAACACTGTAATGCAAACATAGGAGGAAAGCTGTCTTAAGTGCTTGACTAGTAAGGTAAAATCTTAACAGCTTTTCATCTGGTATTTGTGCAGAGGATTTTCTGAAAATGAGGTTGGGCAGTATAATCCTGCAATCAGTTCAACAGTTGAAGTGTGGGATGCTTTATGATGAAGTGCAAGAAATGAGAAAGGCAGGTATAGAGCAACTTGATGAGGGAATGATCAAGATTTCAAAATGTATACTGTTGTTTATCCTGGTTCCTCCAGGCAGGCAACTGAAGAATCCCCTCTTCTGAAGAAACAGCGTACTGCTGAAATAGCCACTGCAGTACCTCTTCTTTGTGTTTCCCAATCAGTAATGATGGTTTAGTTGGTTCTTTTCTGGGTTGGGTTTTGGTTTTTGTTTGTTTTGTTGTTGTTGTTGTTTTTGGTTGGTTTTTTTTTGTTTGTTTTTTTTTAACCAAATACATAGGAAAAATCTAATCAATTTGAGGATTGTCAGACTGAACTGCACTCTGATGGTAACTGTTTTTGTGGCATGTGCATTATGCTATTGTCTTTTGTTACAGAGTCATGAAATAATAGAACATGGAGCTGAACAGTAAACTGGAATAAGCTACACAATTGAATGTACTCACTGCAGTTTTCTACCTGTCTCATCTGGGTTGGGGTTTTTCTTGTTTCTTTTTTTGTGGCTAACATTTCTCTCATGTCAACAAATACAATTGTATACATGGAAACCAATATCTGTTTTTTCAGTTGAGTTTATGCTCTGCATAAATCAAAACAGAAAAAAGAAAAGGATTTTGTCTATCTTCAAAATGTAGAATGCCACCAACAAATTCAAATGCGTGTAAAGCTACAAGAATTTCAATTCAGTTGTATATTATTGTGTTCAGAAAACACCACTCAGAGAAGAAGATATATTTTTGTTTGACAAATAAATCTCAATTTTTATATGGCTAAGGAATGAGGTAGTTAATAAGGAAAGCTCAAAAGACTGTATATTTCACTTTGCTGTACCTTTGGTTTCATAAATGATTCAAAATTAACTTTGTGATTTTAATGCCTTCTGTTGCATATATAAACTTGTTAGTTTTCTTGTGGTTCTCCACTCCTACATGTTGCATTTCAACCACAGACTTTTGAATATTTGCAAAATAAGTTATTACCCTAACTCTACAGCTATGGAAAATGAGGTGCAGTCTCTCATTTCAACTAGTAATAGTTTTCAGTTAGTCTGTTTTGATCCTTTCATCTTGTGCATTTGATGTAAAGTGTACGGTGTTTTTTTTTTTTTTTAAGAAAGATTGAATTGTGGAAACAAACAATGAGAATTTAATTGATGCTTAATATAAAGAAAAGCAGGGGTTTTTTTTACCCTAATAAAAGAGAGCTTTTAAACAACAGCTGGTGGATGACAAATCCCGGGGGTAAATATAAATAACAGCAACTTAAACAACAGCCCAAAAACTGGGGGTGGAGGAGGAGAGGAAATAGTGTTATTCTTATAGGGTCATGGGATGGACAAGAGGAAGATAACTGAGGTTGTAATCAAATGCCTCAGAAGTCTTTATACTAATGGGGAAAAAAGGTATGGCGTAAACAAGCAGAACTGGAAATATTAGTACACAGTCAAGACTGATTTAAATGCTCTAAAAGATCTGTCAGGGTAACTTGTATAACTGGTATTTTAAAAAAAATAAATTGTTTGGGAGTTGCTTTTATAACCTATGCTTGCTTGTAGTTCTAGAATAAACTAAAGAAGCTAAAGCCACTGAAAAATCTGTGAATACAAGATACACACTATATGTGGTGATAGTTTTACATGTGTGATATCTACTTAAAGGGTTGTTGGTAAAAGTGTGAAGTTTTATGAACTGTGAATAAAACTATCTACCAGTTACCCTATTAGACCTCTTGTGTATCTAAAAGTTTACCTGCTTTGGCAAAGTACAGTAATTGTCAGTAACTAAGAGAGATTTGCACACCTCTAAACCATGTCTTTCCTAAAATTCAAGTCTACCAAACGAGCAAGATCAAGTAAGCTAAGCTTCTTTAAGATACCAGATGGAATTAGCCAAGGAATAGAATTTGGATGATAAGATATACATAGTTGAAAAATTAGAATAACAAAACACATAGTACATGAACATCAGCTGGGAAAGCATGATACCAGGAATTGTCTGTCAGTGACCATATTTCTACTGTCAAAGAGGAGAAAATAGCTAGTGGGAAGACGTAAATTTGCTTCAATCAGATTGGAAAGAACCAGCTGAGAAAATGAAAGACAACTTTTGGAGATAGTGACTATGAAACGATCTTAAATGTGTAATGTGTAGAAGAGGAGGAGAAAGAAGGACAAATTAAAAGCAGTGGACTTGGAGATATTGGTGACCTAGGATAATTTGTGGGTAAGATCTCATGAAGACCAGGATAATGAAAGAAAGGAATTAGTTGGAAAGATCACTGAAATCTCAAAGCAGTATATTAAATGTCCAATTTAGTGAAACTGAGCTTCTCATCTTTCCTGTGTTAAACACGAGGAGGAAGACCGCAGGAAAAAAAAACAAACAAACAGGTCAACTACTGAATATGAAAGTAAAAGAGGAATGTGAAAATGAGGGCAGAACTGGGAGTTCAAGGTGTATTCTTCATGTTTCTTGCAATGTGCATTTTGTTTGGTAACAATAATTCCATATATGCGTTAGCAGAAGGAAGACAGTGTCCACTAAGTATTGGTGGGGGATGAAAAACTGATAATACTGGGAACATTCAATGCTTGTGCTATCAGCTAACATAATTAAAACTAGCAACAAAGAAGTAAGATTACAGAAGCACATAGCCCAGCAAAAAAGCAAAAGAATAGGTGAGATGTTTTCAAACATGAAACTGTGAACTGTTACTGATTATCTTCAAAGGACAGGTTATCTTTCTCAGGATGGCTGAAAATTTGGACTTGAAGAAAAAGGTAGATATTTAGTCCCTTTAAAAAGGGACAAAAAGGCACCGGGGAATTAGAAGTGTGTCAATTGAAATTTAAAAAATGCTGAAACTATTTGCAAGCAGCTGGAAGCTAATAAAGAGTTGAAAAACAGCTAATGTGGTATGATAAGGTTTGGTTTTTACAAACCTAATGTAACTTCTTTTGTATGAGAGAACAATGGAACTTGTGGATAACGGGTAAGGAAAAAACTGTAAATGTCATTTTGCTTGCTAGAAGGCTTTGATACTTACACGAGACTTGTGCAAACAAGGTATGTGAAAGGTAGAACTATGTTTGGCTACGTGCAAAAAGAGTTATGTAACTATACTTAGAGAATAATTATCAGTAGTTCATTTCCATACTGAACATGGCCCATCACGTTGGGTTTCATAGAGGTCTCAGTCTGTCTCTTTTCGGTGTGTTCTGTAATGGTCTGGGTGACTGAGCAGAGGGGAAACAGTTATAAATTTTGGATACTACTGGCTTCCTTGTAACGAGCATCTTTTTATTCATGTGATGCAAGTAATAGGGCCAGAAGTGCAAGGCTTAAATTGCAGGAAAACAGATTAAGGTTAGAAGCATTGCAGGAAGGAGAAAACTTCCCAATTACAAGAATAGTGAAGCACTGGAATAGATTGCTTGGAGAGACAGAGTATTGATCAGTGGAAGTCTTTAGGAATGCCTAGACTAGTGTGTCTCAGGGATGACAGATGCAGAGCTGATCCGGCTGTAGGCAGGCAAGCGGATGAGGTGACCTCTCCATCACTGAAAAACAGAAGTGGGAGAGTTTGTGGAGAATAAATTAGTATTTTATAATAAGCATTCAGGGAAATGTATCCATTGTTTCCTGTACTCTCCTCCTCTTTGCCTTTGGTAGGAACGCAGATTTTTGTATGTCAGACTGAGTAGTTTAGAACATATTGTATATGCTAGCACATATGGCAAATATATTCCATTTAAAAATATACAGCGAGAGTCAACCTGCTCATGGTAGCAGGTGTAAGTGGTTTTCAGCTACAGTTATCTGTCCTTTATAATAGCTGAGTTGTTTGCAAACTGTTCTAGGCAGTCCAACTATTACACCAAAATATTTGCTCTTAAGGTTTCTACTTTCTGAGATTTTGAGTAAATCTACCAGTAGATCTGCTGGCAATGCTTTATAGACAAAAATCACCTATATATTTGTATGAGACAGTAGGAGGCTCCTAATCAATACGCAGGAATCCGGCATGCTCTGCTTACGTGTGACCTATGGCGCTGGTTCTACGATAAACTCTACTTTTGTCAGGCCTGATGCCCTGGAGCTAGCTTTTGTGCCCTCCTTGTGGGACTGCAAGTCTGCTTTACAATTACAGATAAAATTCAGATTGCTACAAGACATTGCAAAACCAGGTATTGAATTGCGTAAGACTTGCCTGCTGTTTCTCATTCACTGCTTCTGAAAAGACCGGACCCTAGATTTACATCCATGTACTGAACCTAGAGCTTTCCCAATAGGTGATTCTCAGGGTTGGTTTTTTTTTTTTTCTTTTTTTTTTTCTTTTCTGGTTTCTGCCTCTTCCTTCAGAAGACTGACCATAGTTGGGTGGAACTGCTAGAGCCAGTTTTATTTCTGTGCAGCCTGTAAATAAATAATTTACTAGAAACAATATATTATACTGTAGTCCATGTGTATGCATAAGTCCAGTATCGTACTTTGTCAGAAAGTCATAATCGGTTGCAGTACACTTTATCATGGTGAAAAATTACAGAACAGGTACTTAAATAGCCTGATCAAACCTGTCAGTGTGTACACAGGTGTGTGCACATCAAACTGCGTCATTTCACTTTCACCATACTTAGCCATATGTTTTATTTTGCAGCTCTTTAAGTGTAGAAGTGTTGTACGCTTCAAACCCCTTGTATTTCTCAAGTATTTCCACTGTTAGTTAGGAGTTCTGAGTGTATGTTTTCCAGGATGTTATTACCAGGATGAGCAGCTGGGTGATTACTAAGAAGCAAAGGCCTGTATTGCGCATGTATATAGTGCCAAGAATTGGGGTGATATTATACAGAAAACAGCTATTGGACTTGACCATTAGAATCTCCCTTTTAATCATTAGCCAGAATGCATTACGAGGCAGGTAAATAAACTGTTTACTGTCAGTCATCCCTAAGAGGTAAATGCCTTGTCATAGGACAAAGTAAAACTCACTAATCTACAAACAGTACTGCATGTAATTTGTAAAGATGCTCTTTTTTCTTTCTATGTCAATACAGCTGCTGAAAGTCTTCTTGGAAAGAGGGTATTATTTCATCAGCTGAGCAACAGGAATTGTCAATTTTATTACAAGTGAAATTTACCTTTTTTCTTTTATTGTGACCTGTACCCTGTGCAGTGTGGAAAACAAAAGAGGAAAATCAGCTACTGGCATACATCTGTCTTTGCTGAAGCTTCTAACAGTCTTTAACAATTTTATCTTCACTGGCTTCATTCTTTTAAATGCAAATTAGAAACTGAGAGGGGGGACAGTTTTAACAGATTATACTCTGCTAAGCAACCCCTGGATTATTTGAATTTACAAATGAACATGTGTCTGTAAGCTCATGAGGCAGTGGGGAGAAAGGTAGGGTATTTGCTGTCACTTCTGAGAATTTTTTAAGTATAGATGATTAAAAAATGTGGAGTTTGCATTTTGTTTTCTATTCTTACACATTTTAAAGCTTTTATGTTTATTCCATGTGTAGGTAAAGTAGTGAAAACTCTACTGTGTATAGATTTGTGTCCTTAGGTATCTTGCAGCAGCCTGGGCTCCCTTCTGTAATGCCTGTATAACATAATTCCGTCTTCTTTTGCTGTCCTGCAGCACCTCCAGCTCTTATCTGCCCTAGAAAGCCGCCTTCTTCCCTGCGTGACCCCCAGCAGTGGACTGGGGAAGGTGGAGCTTCTGCCACACATTGTTCAGAGCTGGCAGAGGCAACATCAGGTTTCCACTTACTGGTTAGGATTTTTGGTAGGTCTCTGTGTGTGATATTTAGGCAAAACTCCCACTACTACTTCTCTTGCTGGCAAAAATTACTACAACATTATGTAAATATAGTTGGCTTATTTGCAGTTTCACTATGTACTTCATTTTCTGTGTTTTCTGGTGCATCATAAATGGAAATGAGTGTCTTAAAAATTACGTGATAAACTGCTGTGATATATCATGTTGTAAACTGCCCATAAGAAGGAAGATGCTTGTTTACTTTTCTGAAGTTGGAGCATAGTGTCTGAAGAATTAGCTATTTTATTATACACTAGGTATCATTAAATTCTTTCTATGTAAATATATATATCTTTATATATTTATATATAAATATATAAAGATACCCATCCAATGTGTACATATATACAGGCATATTCCTCCATTACTTTAATCTTCAATAATTCTTTAGATCAAATGTGGAAACGAGGAATTTCTTTGTAAACTCTACGAGACATTCAGGTCTCATACAGAGGACAGCACTGTGGTGTCTCTCATGTAAAGTGAATGTTTTATGAGGTTCTCTTGGCAATTTTTTGCCAATAGAGTAATAAATTCAGGTAAAACTCGATGTTACCTTGATTGCTGATGTCATTTGATCAGCTCTACCATGTTGCTAATAATCACCAAACCTATTCATCCAAGGTATTATGAATACATTTTTTCAACATATGTTTACAATCCTGAAGGAATTACTTCAATTCCAAGGAATTACAATTCTCATGGAGTTTGCAGCTATTTGCTGTTATTCTGTGTGATTGCCTACAGGCACTACCATTTCTTGTGACTCAGAATAGTGGCATTAATATTAACTTAATTGTAAATATCACATATGAACTGTCTCACTGACAATGAATTTTGCTCTCCTTCTTGAAATGCAAGTAGTCTTTAGGAAAGATGACACTCTGGAAGGGAGGTGCTGATGAACTCGAGCAGGAGAATGCCAGTGTCCTAACATTTTAGAACTCTCACAGTCGGGGAGACAGATGAGGTGAAGTAGAATGTAAGGGCAACCCTACCTGACAGCAATAAACATTGCTTGGAGCACTTAGCACTGTTTTTAAAAATCAGTTTGGTATGTTTGCCTTATTTTTTGTGCTCATGTTCTGTAGTGGCATTTTTTAACATGCAGCACAGCCAGAGAGAGAATGCTCTTTCCAACCTGACAAAATACAACAGTAAAAAATACAACCCAAGCAGCGGATCCAGCCACATTCAGTGATAACGTTGCAGAGAGGGCAGGGTGAGTGCCCACTTTGAACATGAATCCTGAAGCTGGTTCTCTAGCTGTACTTTACAGATAATATTTCCTCTGAATAAAAATGTTTAGAGGCATCTAATAATTTAAAATGAGGAGGAAAAGTTAACCCCTCAATAATTAAGGAGTAGGGGAGGAAGAGGCTAATTTAATACGCAGGGACTAGGAATATGGTGAATAGCTTGTGAATTTCCTCAAGGAATCTGGTGTAGAAGCATCTGCAAAAAAGCAGGAGGAGAAAGCAAAGAAGGCTATGTATGGGATAGTGACATTGTCTGCTTTTTAACAAACTTTATTTGAAAAGAGCAGAGTCTGTAAATTCCTGACGCAGACCTCTGGGATGATTCTTTTTGGCATTGGCAGCTGTAACTGAAATACAAGCGCTAAACTATAACTGTTTGGTGAGTAGGTGACTCAAAAGGCAATTTGTTAAAGAATTGTCATAATGGTGTAGAAAAAGAAACGTAAGAGCAGTAGTAGTAGTAATGCAGATTTCAAAAAAAAGCGATTTCTATAAAGAAATTTGAAGTATTTTGTGTTTTGCTAAAAGTAGCAGCATTTGAACTATAACAAAGTATGTGTGTCCTTTTTTCCCTTGCTTCTTCTGGCTTGCTTAGGAGATGAGTATTACACACTTGTTCTTTGTGTTTGTCAGGAATGAATGCTAGCAGCTAGACAGAGAAAAGGGAGCCCTTTTAGGGATAAACTATGTTCATGCTGTAAGAGGCATCAAACATTTTAAGCAGGGATGTAACTGAATTTCCTATACACCAGAGGCAATCAAATATGAGGAATATGTTCATAAGAAACTGGGATTTATAACTGCTTTTGCTCTTAGAACCACTCATTAATTGTTACTTGGCACATGTGTGTTTGCCTTTTTTTAGCAAGTATGTGCATTCCACTGTGACTCTTTTCAGCCGTTCCGGACACCACTGCTATCTTTCTACTTTGTTCTGTTGTGTCTTGATATTTTTGTGGATCCAATCTAAAGATCTCAAGGATAATCATAAGCAGAACTGCAGCATAGTCTGTATATATTCCTTCCATATGTGAAAAATTGTATTTGCGTGGGTTCAGTCAACTCAGTAGCAATCCTGAAGAATTCTGTGGGATGGTTCATTGTTCTGAGGACTTCTTATTTGCTAGAGAGCATGTAAAACATGTTCGCTCTGCATAAATAAGTCATTACATTGCCATTAAAATTAATTCCATCATTTAAAATACCTAATCGTGCTGTTTTCTCTATAGATTTTGTATTCTTACTGACTAATTAATTTAGCTGTTTTCAATCACAATTTCTATTTCAGAAATTTTCTGTAATGATAGCCACTTTTATATCTGTATTGAAGTTATAAAGATAAAGCTGTTATCCTTTCAGAACGTAAAAAAATCAACTTCTAATCTTTTGAGAGATACTCTGCAAATTAAGCAATCTGTTACAATAATCTGCAGATGGATCTGCATTTATGGAAGTACTTTAAGACATTGTCAGTGTTGTGTTGATTTATGTAATTTTCCTATGCAGGCAAGGAGTTGTAGGGGAGTGGAATTACTAAGTCACAGTCTGTAGGTAAACATGACGTGACTTCTGGCAAGTTAGCACAGCACTTACCGTCTCTGAAAAGTTTCACTATTATGTTACTTGGCATCTACTCTGAACTCAAGAGATATGAAATGTCTAGGAAGAACAGAATTTTATCAAACGGTTTCGAAGGGCACTTTAAGATAAAGACTTATCAATGTCTTGTCAATGCCACACTTTTAATAATATTGCTCTAAGTTGGGAGAAGTCATTCTGCCTCATTTCTTACATACATGTATATATATGTATATGTGCGTGTTTTTCCTAGTGGAATTTAAATTAAGATATAGAAATACAAGTGAAGTACAAAAGAGCAGAGCACAGGGAGACAAGGGTCTGTGGAATAGCTTTCTATGGAGCACCGTCAATATGTAGGACTCTTCTGCCTGGAGAGATATAGCTCAGAGAAGCTGTGGTACAAGTCAGAAGATTACAAATGACATGGAGAAGGTGAATATGGCATAATTGCTCAATTTCCATTCCAGCACAGAGGCAAAAGGGTATCAAATGAAACAAGGATGTTTTGAATTTAAACCTGCAAAAGGAAGTGATTTATTTTATTATTTTTTTTCGTGCAGTGTGTAACTAAGCTGCATTGCCACAGGATGTTGGGGATGCCGAAGGCTTAAATGGGTTCATAGAAGACTCGGACAATCCTGTGGAAGTGTGTTAGTTAAGGGATGTTAAAAGCAAAGAATGAGTCTTGGGTTCAGAAAGTCCCTGGAGACACTGTTTGCTGCAGTCCCCAAGAGTTCTGGGAAAATGTGATTTAGTGCTTGCCCGCTGCTTACATTTTTCCTTAGACATCTGCTTTCACCCCTGTTTGGAGGTAGGGTGAACCCTTTGATTTGACCTACTACAGCCAGCTGTTAGATACTGCAGGAATTAAGCAGAATGATTTGGGACTCTGCCAGATATGATGGTTAGGTTTTCTTGGTGCCGTTCCCAATAGGTAAATACTGCACAAGAATGTTCTTGGATGCTCCTAAGATGTTTTGTAGGCATTTCGTTAGGGTCACACAGATTTGAAGTGACATTTAAATTTGATACCATTATCATTTCTTCATATCTTATAGTAGTATTCATACTCGAAAAGTAATTTCATATAGAGAACTATGTGAAAAGAAAATTAGTTTTGATAGAAAAAGAAATGTTGCAGGGAAAATGCCTGGACATAAATAGCTGAGGGGGCAAGGCAGCATTCTTGTGGGGGAAGGGGTGGAAAATGTGGTCATTTCCAACTGCCTCCTTTCATTGTGGGATTGGCATCACTCAGGAAAGTAATTTTAACCTTATGGCTACTTTAATTTCCTGTTCTGTAAATTGGTAGCTGCTTAACTTCCCAGTTTAGTGAACAGTGATTTTAGTTGTACTTCAGGCATCTTCTGGAAGACTAACTAGCTGTGGGAGTACCAAAGAATTCTCAGTAGTTTTGTGCATCTGAAAAAAAAAAAGGGGACGGACGGACGGACACAGTGTTAGGGATTTAAAACCCATGTAATACCAAATACTTTCAGAACACAAGTATTTTGTGCTTCCTTTTTATACCTTTGGGGAATTTCTGCAAGTGTAGTAGATCACCTAGTCTGCTCTGCTAGATTCTTCAATTACTGTCAGAGAAGAACGGTGCATCACTCTCTTTCTATTTTGTGTTTTTCTCAGAAAACCAGAAAATAACAAACCTTCCACTAACAGGGTTTACAAATAATTTCTAACGGGGTTGTGTTCTTCAATTAACAGGTAAAAATTGCCTATATTCCAGTTTGAATGCTTGGTAGGTGGTAATGCATTAACCAAAGTCTTCTGAAGATGAATTTGTCCAGTAAATCAAATGAAAACAGATCATTATGGTCTTGAGTAAAACAAAAAATACTTAATGATGTGCATGCCTGCTGGACACATGCAAATGGTAAATCTACAAAAGAGAGTAAAGTGTTAGGTACATATTTTTCTCACCTCTTTTCATTTTCTGAGATTTTTACTATAAAATCAACGTTTACTTGCCAAATATATTTTAGATTATGATTAATTAAAGATAATCTAGTCAGTGAAACCTGTGGGCCTAAATCATTATTAAGTTTCTTAAAAACCAGAAGTGTAGCGTAGCACGGAAATACTGGATATACACACAGCAGTTATGTAGTAGCTATTCAAAGATGGATATAAGTGCAGTTAGATGTATTTTTAAGGAATACTATTAAGACTGGCAACAATGCATGCAAGTTTGAGATTTTTAACTGCACAATCAGATGCATTGGTATAGGGAATAGCATCCTGAGGATGCAGATAATCCTTTTCCAGTAATAGGAAGTTGGCAGCTACAATATAAATAAAACCTAATGCATCAAAGTCATTACTAAATGCCTTAATCTGTTACTACCTTAATTTGCATTTCATTTGTGAAGGTATGGCAGAAATTCTGTTCTTTGTAAAACTGTTTTTCGTTCAGACTTAAACCCTTTGAGCTTTGATATTTCACGTGTCTTCTATTTAGACTTTTGTTTCGTGACCAGCTGTTGCTCACTATTAGTTTCTGATAAGTGGTAATAACAGCTTTGGCAGAGACAACAGCAATGAAGTTCTTAAACTGTAGGCCAAAGCGCTTCTTTCTTATTGTAGCAACATTATGCCAAGTCTTCTAATCAGCCTTGAACAACGTTATCTTGTTTTAAAGTATTGTTATTAATTGTAAGTTCATTAAAAACGAATATTGCCTAAGCAGGGATTACCTCACTGACTGTTGAACTGTCTCTATTTCTGTTAGTTCAGTCTACCTCAGTATTTTCTGTGGTAGCTATTTAAAAAAAAAATCTTTAGGCTGTTTAAAAAATAACTTTGCATTTTAAGTTGATCGTAGCTTCAACTCAAATGACTATATGATATTCAATGTATTATTAAATCTATTAAAAATCTATTAAAAATACTGATTTTATTTCATGTTCCTTACAGGTGCATTCTGCTCCCTCTCTTGGGAATGAAGCCCCCTCAGCAGAGCCTCTTCCTGCTCGTAGATTCAGTTGACGAAGGCTGTAACGTTTCTGAGGGTGAACAGACTTCTACAAGTCTATCTGGAACAATAGCGGAGCTTTTAGCTGGCCACTTTGAGTTCTTCCCTCCCTGGCTGCTCCTCCTGTGTTCTGCCCGCAAGCAGAGTAAAGCTGTTACAAAAATGTTTACAGGTGAGTACAGAGCATAGAAAGTATTTGTTACCTGCATCTATAACTAGGACATGGTATTTACAAGACCCTTGGTGATGGTTGGAAGTACCAATGCATTCTTAGTTCTAAAACATGACAATCACAAAAATGGTAATTCTAAAAAACACACATTCCAGTTTACTGAGTACTATAGAAAGCTTAAACCAGCCAAGTATTTCACAGGTAAATTGTGTCTTTGCAATACATCTGCAAAGAATATGGCTGCTTTGAGTTTTCCTCTTACTTTGCTAGTTTTAAAAAGCTTTGAAACCGTGTAGGTGATGTGTAAGTATGTAAGTATGTCGACTGCATACACCCATTCCTTACAACCTCAAAAGATTTTTTTTCATCTCCCATTAAAATCGCTCCCTTTAGTTTCAGAAAGCAGGGAATAATCTTTGAAGGTGGAACTTGAGAGGGGAACAATGTAGATGTGGATTCTTGGAGTATACTTTTGGCAGAGGTTGCACTGTAAAAAAAATTCTTTACAGCTTCTTCATCCAGGCTTTATTGTCATGAGAACATTTCTTCACTATAGTGACACTGTTACTGGAAGTTCTCTGAAATTTAATAAAGGGCAATATCTAGACTGGATTCCAGGCCTATGTATAAAGCCTGTGTGTATAAAGGATGCAATTAGGACAAAAATGTGATTATAGAACATAGACCCATAGGCTTGCTTGTTTCCACAGTGGCAAAAGGTCAATGGGATAATTGCATTTTGGAATGAAGTACTGTATTAATCAGTGGCAGACATGAAGATTGGTATTCGGGAGTATGTGAGAACTAAAGGAAACTTTGGGGTAGCTTCACAGGGCTCTTTTGGACATTCATATGGGAATACTTTTGTCAAATCTTGGCTGATTAGATATGTTGTCATTGCCAAAAAAACAGACAAAAATTTCTTCAGAGCAGTTTTATTTCCTTTCCATTGAATCATATAATGTTTCAGAGCAGTCCTAAAATATTACTGTTGTCTTCTAAGTATGTTTCCAGATGGAATTCCTGACAGGAAAAATCAGCAGAACTAATGGATATGTCTTTAAAATAAATTTAATTTGAATGAGTTAATTTCTCATTTCCACAGAGAATGACTTGATGAATAGCATAAAGGAAGTTGGCATGTGATATTATAATCCAATCTTCATTGTGGAAAAGGTACAGCAAAGAAAGAATGAATCCCAAAATAACTGGACACAAATAGAAAAAAAAATTTAGAATCTCTTTGGAGGAAGTGGTGTTTTGTTCCACTATGAGAGAAAATTGTGACATTACAGCCAATGTGACAGTTACCTGCTTCGTACACTGTCAGATGATTTTCCTGTTTACAGCCAATATTCAAGTTTGTGAAAGATGTAGTACAGATGTGAGGAGCATGGCTGAAGCTTCTGTTAACTTCTACATCACAACTTCGTATTATTAAACTTGAGATAATGGTCGTTTCTTTTCTGGTTCTAGCCTGAAAAGGATAGACTGTCATAACACTTCTACTAGGGCAAGCTCTTCTCCTCCTTTGTGGTATTAAAGTGTTTACTTTTAGCCAATTTATAAAGCTATTTAATTGGTGAGCAGGCAAAATTTAAGATCGATACTAACTATTCTTTGCACTCATGACTTAAGAAATAAGTGGTGGACAATATGCACTGCACTCTGGTAAACTATTGGACTGAATTTCTAATACTTACAATTTTCCAGCAAATGAGTGTTTGCAACCATAACTAATATAATCACTGTACATTTTCTTCAAAGGTGTTTCTTTAATTTAGAACCCAAAAAACTCAATTTCACTGTACCTTAGTAAGATAGATTGAATTCTTTCAGGATTATTTTAGGAAAATGTGTCTGATTTCTATTTTTTTCTGCTAAAAAATTTGGAGTGTGGTATGAAATGTATATTAACCAATATTAATTTGTTTATGACCGGTATATATCTGTTTTCATTTCAAATTTTCATACAGTGAGAATTTCCTTCAGATATCTGCTGAAATAAGAGCTAGGTCTGTTTTTCAGAAAGTGTTATCAATGACTGGGAGCAGGATTTCTGCTAATGATGCTCTTTTCTGGGTGTGCAGTACAGATGAGTGTTCTGCAAGTATCCCCCTAGCCAAGAATAGTGATGATGTGGAAGAGAGTCCGGTCTTTCTCATCCACTGTCATCTTGCCACTGCCAGTGGTGAATACCTCATCCCAGCCACTCTGAACATGACAAAAGGAGGAGGGGTATTTATTTTGGTCCTCTTCGTTCCTTCACTTCTGTTGGTGACTTATGAAAGTTGAGTAGTTGTGCCTGCATCTGCTGCAGCTTGTGTTCTGGGCTCTTCTGTATTCCCAGATCGTGTAGTAGCACAATGAGCAACAGATTTTTCGCCTTGCTCAAATTCTCAGCTTTCATTAATTTAAAAAAAAAAAAAAAGAAAAAGAAAAAAAAAAGTTTTGCCTCTTGTGGCTGCAGAGACAACCTCAAAAATATGAACCAAATGTAAAATGAAGCCTGCATGAGTCTGTGGTCACCCTCCACAGTGAGCAAAAGCCAGCCAATTGAGTAAAAGAGGAGGGGAACAGATAATGCGTGTCCTCCTGCCTTCTCCTGCATATGCGCTGTCACCAACTGCCACATCATGCCTGGGTTTTTTTCTTATAGGCTTTTTCCCATATTTAACAATTCTCTGTCTTGCGCCCGTAATTGTCCCCATTACCTCCCACATCATCATTTGCTATCATTTGGCCTCAAGTATGGGCAGTTAAGCAGCTACATTAAGCACCGTCTTTCCAATCTTCCTATTGTAATGTTAGATAAAGTTTTCTTGTATTTCTAAATAAGATTAAAAAAGCACTTTAACCTGAAAGTGGCAAAGAACATACCATTTAATTTTATTTTTATGTGTATGCTAATTAGCTAATAAATATGCTTCTTCTAAAATTAGGCTAAATCTTGAAAGCATAGCAGTTGTTCTTACAAAACTAAATTCCCTTTTTAAAGTTCCATCATATTAGTTTAAAAACTTTAGGCATTTTAAAATGGGGCAATTTTATTTAGACAAGTTTGAGTGAAAAGCAGATAATTGTTCATTTACAGCATGAGGGTAAATAGACAAAAGTGTGTATGTACAAATGCTCTATTTATTGGTTTAAAGAGGCTTTTTCTAATAGGCATTTAATTAATTTATTCTTTTTTGCTGCAGACTTAAATCAAATGTCTGTGACGTGGTGTTTGATTATACCCCTCAATTAAACACTGACATTCTTCATCCAAAGAATTCCTTCTCATGCATGAGGCATGACTGCAGCAGTGTGGTACAACCCACGCAGATGTCACATGTCAGGGAGCCATAGTTTCCATAAAGTTAATGTTGGATATGAGAAAGCTACTAGAAACTACAATAAAAAGAATCAAAAGTGGATGTGAAAGGATGCAGTTTAGCCTCAGAGACAGCTTAAGCTCCATTCACCCACTTATCCATAGGCAAAAGCAGACAATCTGTCGTTCGTTTTTCACTCTTCCTTTTATCTATCATTCAGTTCCAGACAGCCAGGTATTATTAAGAGCTGATATTTACCCAAACTTATTCTGGATTAGAAATCTTGGAAGCATAAGTCTTTCTCATGTTTCTGCTATGTGCTGGTTCTGGTCTGAATAGATGTGCAGGGTTTGTTTTCTTGTAGCCTCTTCTAAAATTAAAAAGTAAGCAAAAAATGGGAAGACTTTAGAGAAATATAGTAAAAATCACAACCCAGCTTCTCTCCACCCAGAAAACTCATACTGATTGGTAATTGAAGCTATTCAGGTAGTCATATTGCTGAATCCCTAAATCAAATCAGTTGCCTGATTAGAGACTGAACCTTTTCTCATTAGCTGCTATTCCAGAAGATATATGGCATGAGACCCCTTCAAGAGAAATTGCTTCAAAGAAGAAAATCTAAGTTGTCCTCTTAATTTTTCATTGTAGGTTGGAATTTGTTTGAGTGTTACTTTAAAGTTTTTATGGGAGTTGGATTTTTACTATAAAAGATAATTTGTATATATGTATGTAGTTGTAAAATTTTATTCTATAATATTATAGCTTTGAAAAAGTTTATTTGTGTTTTCATTTGGTTTTCAGAAACAAAATATTTAGAAGGCTTGGAAAATAAACTGGGAGCTCTTGATTTCTGTTTCCTTTCATCTCATTACCACTTTCTTCTGATTGCATGGTACTAGGGAATTTCATATTACCTAATAAAAACTTGTGTGTGAATTTTGAACTTACTTGTTTTGTAATTTAAGAAGGAAGACTAAATTGTTTTAAATTTACTATTACCTGTAAATCTAACCAAATAAACTTCTGTACCATGACACGAACCAGCGAGGGCAGCAGATTTCAGCCTCAGTGTCTCTTAGCATCTGGGGTAGATGCAGTGAAATTTGTAATGCACAGTATACTGCAAATGCACTAAAAGCTAAGTGAGCTGCTTAAGTTTTCAGGTGCATTTTATTCTGCTGGATACTTTATTCTTTTCGAGCAGGTGTGCATAAATGGCCATAGAAATACTTAATATATGCTTAGATCATCAGTGTAAATTAATGCCAAAACACCGCCATTTTTAATGATGCCTTTTTTAATCATTTAGATAACTTTAAAGTTAATAATTCAGTAAATTAAATATATTATAATATTTTTATTTAAAACTTTTGTAATTTACTTATGTAAATGTATTTAAAAGTATGAAAGTAGAATAATATTTTTAAGTATTTACTGGAACCTGCTAGTTAATACCTTATTTTTTATTATTAAAGTTTGAAAAGATTGACATGCTGTAAAAGTATTTATATAGCCAAGATACTTTTTTCTGGGTTTTTTTTTTTCTTTTGAATGACCCTAGATCTTGCCAAGAAATACATTTGGAACTGATTTGTTTACAGAACTGCCAGGAATTTAATAAATCAGAAAAATCCATATTGGTTGCTCCCATTGGGTTGAAAGTGATGTGTTGTAAGAACAATTTTAACAATGCCAGAAGCAGGGTCGTGGGACTGCAAGTTCTGTCTACTGCACTAAGAGTAGTTCATGGGAATGCATCTGAAACAAAATGAGCTTTCTCTTAATGTTTTGGTGTTTCTCACCCATGAAAGTGACTTATTGTATCTGGTAGGGTTGAAAAGCAAGTTTCCCTGATCTTTGTTGGGAAATGTAAAATGACCTAATTTAGATAGATGTTTGGGCAAAAAAACATGTCTTTGTTTTCCTCCTTCAAGCTAGCAACAAGAATTTGATACTTTTAAAAAAAAAAATATTTCTATCTATAAGGCCTTTTCTGAATTATGTGCTTATTATAGTATGGGATGGTGCAGTGGTTAAAATTAACAACATATTTCTGTTCAAAAATCTGTTACAATGGCAATTTGTTAATCCCTGCCCTGAAAGAGCATATCATCCCTGGGTTGTGTGAACATCTGTATGAGAGCAGTGGGCTTCTTGCTATATAAACTTGTCTTCAGATAGTATATATAGGACCCCATTAACCAGGAATATTTGGAAATATTGCAGAATAAAATAAACAAATTTTAGCTTCTGTGAACATACAGCCAATCAAATGTTTAAATTACTGATTTCTGGACTATTCAGTGCTCTGAAGTCTTCTGAAATTTATTTGCTTAGCTGAAGTGCTTAGATGTTTGGTATATCTCAGGTAAGCACAGAGTAGGGCAGTATTTTAACCCTAATATGGAACAAAGTAATGAGACAGTCTCATTTAAAGGGGAAAAATCCAACCAGCCCAAACACACAAACCGTTCCTTTTTCAGGTTTTTTTTGAGAGCTTGGGGTTTTTTTTATCATGTCCGAAATGGTTTTGTTCACTTTCCCACCCATTTTGGGAAGCAAAATGAAAATTGGTATTCAAAGAACATTGCAAGATAAGCAAGAGTCTTGTGCTGTTGAAGCAAACATACAAGAGATGCTTAAACAGTTATCACTCTGCAAGTTTTCATGTGAAGGCTGGGAGTCAAGGGAGGTGAAGTGTCGTCATTAGTCAGTCAACACTAAACATTAGCTGAAGTCTCAGGGTTGCTGTCATCTGAGTCAATCGGGGGGTTTCTCATTGAGGGGGAAATGAAATCAACAACTGTAAAAACTGTAAAAAAAACCACTTGAGTAATTTAAAACTAAAAATAGCTTACATGTGCAGATATATATCGGAAGGATGTTAGCATGGGATTAAGGTGTGAGATTGGGGATGTTGTGACCAGAGTCACTTGTGACTAAACACATTGAGAAGGAGTTCTTTACTCCTACAGGTAGGAGAGCTCTCTACCTCTTCTCATTCAGCCAAGTGACAGGTACAAATCTGACTAGGAGAAGCAGAGAGGTTCAAAGAACTGGAAGGTGAGTGAACGAGCAAAACAGAGCTGTTCCCTGCACACTTGAGACAACCAAAAGGACACTTGTGTCTGATGACAGCTTTGTGTATGTATGCAACTGTGTATGCCCTGGTTTTAATGCCTTTGTTTTCGCTTTTGCATCTCCTGAAGGATCATAGCCTAGAAACGGCATTTCACTCAAAGTGAAAGCTTGGGTTCTGCAAAATCACAGGGCACTGGCTGTCCTTACTCAGGGACATTTCTTATTTGGGTTACGTACATGAATTGTGAGCTTTTCAGAGCTACATACAGAATATTTTAATCAAATACATGGTAAATTGATGAGTTATACCATTCTGCAGGTCAAGTTAGGACATTACTTGAAGTTGTGACAAATTATGGTGGATAAAGATAGTTCTGTGTTTCTTTTGAGAGCAAAAAAAATATGCCTGTGTGGAATGGAGAAAGATCCCCCAAAATTGTTTTCTGCCTCCTAGCCTTCTCATTCAAAAGTCTTCAATTAGACAACCTAATTTGTGTAGTCTTAGCCTTAGAAGTGACTGTGCAAAAGTGTCCTATCCAGTCATTTTATTCTGGGGAGAAGCGTGATTTGTAGCTAGGTATTATTAATCTAATGTATTAGATTTAGTGCTGCTGGATTTGTAATGCTACCATAATTAATAAGGAAAGCAGAAATATTTTAGTAAAACTGCCATTGTTTGCCTCTCAGTTTTAATCTGTAGTGTTTGTACAATGCTTATATAGACTAAACAATTAACAGAGTGAGCTTAATGTGACATTCAGAACCTCTGCTGAAGACACTTGGGAACAAAAACCACAGTTCTGTTATCAGGCTGAACTTTCAGTCAGAACAAGCTCACAGATTGAGCAGCTTGATCCACAGAACGTTTAAATACAATAAAAACATAGATCTGAAAGTAACATTCTTCAGAGTCTTGCTTAAAATTATTTGCTCCATGCAGATGGGGCCAAAATTGCATGGAACGCGTTGCTCTATGGTTACTTTTCCTTCAAATATAATTTAGAGGTTAGTAACTGCTTTGGTTTGAAAAGTAAAGTTGGGGTTTTTTTATGACTAGCTGATCTAACTGTAAGGAAATATGTGCAATCTGTTACTCTGGAGGAAGAGATTACAGCCTGTCCCTGGAGAAGTGAGGTACAACTCTGGCCCAAAACACAGTAGTTTAAGCTGCTGTGTCTGTGACCTCTGTGGTTTTTCCACAGCTTCCAGAAAAGTAGTGTTCAAACAATGTAATGTGTCATTAATCAAAGAAGGTAGATCTTCCTCAGATGCTGAACTTGGCACTACCAAAGCAAATGTTTTAAATGACAAAGATAGCCATGTAGTCTGTACAGCTATATCTTCATTCTGCCTCACTCTTGAGAGCCTTACTGCCACTGAGGTTGCCCTAGGGACTTCTTCACCCGTGCTGCTAAGGGTCGTGTTTTTTGCTTCAGGCAGTGGTGGATGTACACAGTATGCATGTATGAAATAATCTCCCTTTTTCCTCTAAAGAGTAAATAGGTTGGAAAAACAATGAGATCATATGACTATGAGAGAACCTGTTTCCTTATACAGTGAGTCAACTACCAAAGAACCAGTGCGTTTGTCTAAAACTCAGTCCTTACTTGAAAAAAGTAGGTGATTTTTAGTGCACAGAGGTGTAAAAATATTTAAAACTATTTCTGAGTGTCTCTCTCTTCTATATAATAAAAGCTTTTAAAAGAAACTAAGGTGATCAAGTTAAAGTGATTTATGTACATTTCATTGTGCATATGCACCAGCTGTGAATAACCTCTTCTATAATTATATTAATATAATAGTTGTCTTAATCTAAATAGCTGAAAATTATTTGTAATTCCATTGTTAACCACATTGGAGAAGGTTTTATTCCTTTAATAATATAATAATACTTAATAATCTCATTGCAGTTTCGGTGGGTTTGCTTAGGTGTTTACTGTTGTCCAAGGTAGACACACAAAGCCTGATTTGGAGTGATTTTTAAAATTTTCTTCACTAGTAGCATGTAGATTATGATAAAAACGTGTCTATTGCCAAAGTTCTCTGCTATTATTATTAATTTACATTCACTATGTGTACACACAGAATACATTATTGTGGATGTTCCCTACCCAAAAATATCCATCTTTTAATGTTAAGTGAAACTAGATCAGAAATAATAACAACTTTCTTCCCTTTTAATAGGTTTTCGAAAAATAAGTCTGGATGATCTACGAAAGGCTTATATTGTGAAAGATGTGCAACAATATATTCTCCATCGTTTAGATCAGGAAGAAGCACTGAGACAACATCTCACGAAAGAAACTGCAGAAATGCTGAATCAGCTTCACATCAAAAGCAGTGGTTGCTTTTTGTATCTGGAACGTGTCCTAGATGGAGTTGTGGAGAATTTTATTATGTTACGAGAGATCCGTGATATTCCGGGAACATTAAATGGCCTGTACCTTTGGCTCTGTCAAAGACTTTTTGTGAGAAAACAATTTGCAAAAGTCCAGCCTATTCTTAATGTAATTCTTGCAGCCTGTAGGCCATTAACCACAACGGAATTGTATCACGCGGTGTGGACCAAAAATATGACATTGACGATGGAAGACTTTCAACGCAAATTGGATGTCCTGTCGAAAGTCCTTATTGATGGACTTGGAAATACAAAAATCTTGTTTCATTACAGTTTTGCAGAGTGGTTGCTAGATGTAAAGCACTGTACACAGAAATACTTGTGTAACGCAGCAGAGGGACACAGAATGCTGGCAATGAGTTACACTTGCCGAGCAAAGGATTTAACACCATTAGAAGCTCAAGAGTTTGCATTGCATCTAATTAATTCCAATTTACAGTTAGAGACTTCAGAGCTGGCTTTATGGATGATATGGAATGGCACGCCTGTCAAAGACTCCCTGTCAACCTTAATTCCTAAAGAACAAGAAGTATTACAGCTGCTGGTAAAAGCTGGTGCTCACGTCAACAGTGAAGATGACCGCGCATCTTGCATCGTTCGGCAGGCTCTGGAGAGAGAAGATTCCATTCGCACCTTGTTAGACAATGGAGCGTCGGTAAACCAGTGCGATTCCAACGGGAGAACGCTCTTGGCTAATGCAGCGTACAGTGGCAATCTCGATGTTGTTAACTTACTGGTTTCAAGGGGAGCAGATTTAGAGATAGAAGATACTCATGGGCAAACAGCACTTACCTTAGCTGCTCGGCAGGGACATACCAAGGTTGTCAACTGCATGATCGGATGTGGGGCTAACGTTAATCACACTGATCATGATGGCTGGACCGCCTTGCGATCTGCAGCGTGGGGTGGGCACACAGAGGTGGTTTCTGCGCTCCTTTATGCTGGAGTCAAAGTGGACTGTGCAGATGCTGATAGTCGAACGGCACTGAGAGCAGCAGCTTGGGGAGGACATGAAGATATTGTGCTGAACCTGCTTCAACATGGTGCTGAAGTTAATAAAGCCGATAATGAGGGCAGAACAGCTTTGATTGCAGCCGCATACATGGGGCATAAGGAGATTGTGGAGCACCTGCTGGATCATGGTGCAGAAGTAAACCATGAGGATGTGGATGGAAGGACTGCACTGTCTGTTGCTGCGCTTTGTGTACCAGCCAGTAAGGGACATGCCTCAGTGGTTAGTCTTCTAATTGACCGTGGTGCTGAAGTTGACCATTGCGATAAAGATGGCATGACTCCACTGCTGGTAGCTGCTTATGAAGGACATGTAGATGTTGTTGATCTACTTCTAGAAGGAGGAGCTGATGTTGATCACACAGACAACAATGGTCGTACACCACTTCTGGCAGCAGCCTCCATGGGCCATGCTTCAGTTGTAAATACTCTCTTGTTTTGGGGTGCAGCTGTTGATAGCATTGATAGTGAAGGGAGAACAGTCCTGAGCATAGCCTCTGCACAAGGCAATGTTGAAGTAGTACGGACTCTGCTGGACAGGGGGCTAGATGAAAATCATAGAGATGATGCAGGCTGGACACCTTTGCATATGGCAGCTTTTGAAGGCCACAGGTTGATATGTGAAGCTCTTATAGAACAAGGTGCTAGAACAAATGAAATCGATAATGATGGACGTATACCTTTCATATTAGCTGCACAAGAAGGTCACTATGATTGTGTGCAGATATTACTGGAAAATAAATCCAACATCGATCAGAGAGGCTATGATGGGAGAAATGCTCTCCGGGTTGCTGCTTTAGAAGGTCACAGAGATATAGTTGAACTACTGCTCAGCCATGGGGCAGATGTAAACTACAAAGATGCCGATGGCCGGCCAACACTTTATATCTTAGCATTAGAAAACCAGCTTACGATGGCTGAGTATTTTTTAGAAAATGGTGCAAACGTAGAAGCAAGTGATGCTGAAGGAAGAACAGCACTCCATGTTTCCTGCTGGCAGGGCCATTTGGACATGGTACAGGTGCTGATAACGTACCATGCTGATGTGAATGCTGCAGATAATGAGAAGAGATCTGCTTTGCAGTCTGCTGCATGGCAAGGTCATGTGAAGGTGGTGCAGCTTCTCATAGAGCATGGAGCTCTGGTTGACCATACATGTAATCAAGGTGCTACTGGACTCTGCATTGCAGCCCAAGAAGGGCACATTGACGTTGTCCAGATATTATTGGAGCACGGTGCTGATCCAAATCATGCCGACCAGTTTGGGCGCACTGCTATGCGTGTTGCAGCTAAAAATGGACACTCTCAGATTATTAAATTACTGGAAAAATATGGTGCATCTACTCTGAATGGTTGCACTCCATCTCCAGTCCACACAATGGAGCAAAAACCCTTACAGTCAGTATCCTCTAAAATGCAGTCATTAACAATGAAGTCAAATAGTTCAGGGAGTACTGGTGGAGATATGCAGCCTAGCATGCGTGGTTTATCTAATGGGCCTGCGCATGCATTCAGTTCTCCTTCAGAGTCACCTGATTCTACAGTTGACCGTCAGAAATCATCTTTATCAAATAATTCCCTGAAAAGTTCCAAAAATTCTTCTCTCCGAACCACGTCGTCGACTGCGACTGCTCAGACGGTGCCCATTGATAGTTTCCACAGCCTGTCATTCACAGAGCAAATACAACAGCATTCCCTGCCGCGCAGCAGAAGTAGGCAGTCTATTGTTTCTCCTTCTTCCACAACTCATTCCCTAAGTCAAAATCATAATTCACCAAGTAGTGAATTTGAATGGAGCCAAGTAAAACCTAGTTTGAAATCAACTAAAGCTAACAAAGGGGGTAAAACGGACAACTCCAGCAAATCTGGGTCAGCTGGAAAAAAAATAAAACAAAGTAGTTCCTCCCAACCGAAAGTGTTAGAGTATGAAATGACTCAGTTTGATAAACGAGTACCTATTGCCAAATCCGGGACAAGTGTGCCACTTAAATCCATGCCGGCAGAGCCACAGTGCAAAATTTTGGTCCCACCAGCTCAGCAAGAAGTTGGTCGGTCTCAGCAACAGTTCCTGATTCACCAACAGAGCGGAGAACAGAAGAAGAGAAATGGAATTATGACAAATCCAAATTACCATCTTCAGAGCAATCAGGTTTTTCTCGGTAGGGTTTCTGTCCCGAGAACAGTGCAGGACAGAGGGCATCAGGAAGTACTGGAAGGCTATCCTCCCGCAGAGACAGAACTCAGCCTTAAGCAAGCCTTAAAACTTCAGATTGAAGGTAGTGACCCAAGTTTCAACTACAAGAAGGAAACACCATTATAAAAGGTAACTTATCCATTCACAAAGGAAACAAATGTGTGTATTTCATCATGTGCATTTCATATACACTAAAATTACATTTCATTATCATTCATCATCAGAATTGCTTTCTTAATGGGAACCATTAATGTTAAAATCTTAAGCTGACAATTATTTGTTTTGCTGTCGTTTAAAAGCGTCAACTCTAGAGGAATTGGATTACTGTCATATATTCTGTTGAATTCTGATTGCTCGAATATTCCCACTGTCTTTGATATGTGACTGAATAATAGAGCAAATTTCACGTAGCATTGATTTGGAATTTTGTTTTCAAACATAAGGATAGCTGGGAGTTTTAATATGTGATATTTTCAGATGCAGTAATTATTTCATTATTTACAAAAGTGCTTTTCAGGAAGCTGCTAAAGATTCTTTTAAGTTACAGGCAACCACTTCTGTGAATTTAGATTTTAAACATGAAGCCTCAGTAGAATAGTTATCTACAAATACTACAGTAAAGCTTTGATTTTTTATTTCTGTTACTGTGAAGGTAACCCTCCTGTAAGAGCAATGCCGTTCTTCAGAGCAAGATTAGAAGCTATGTTACAGTACAATTTTCTGACCGTTCTGTAGTTCTTAATCAGTGGAGTTCATTTAGATTTCTTGCTTTCTCTCCCATACTGAATTTGAAGCTGAAAAGGGAATTTTATGTAGCTTTTTCAGACCTGAACTGTCAGTGAGTCAGCTAAAATAGAACTATTTTTCTCCCTCTTCCTGATGAGTTTTATCTTTTTTAGGGTATTGCGAATGTGTTAATAATTAATATATTTTCTATTTGAATTTCAAAGAAGCGACATCTTTATGAAATGTATGCAAATCTCTTATTGCTTATTTGCTTATTTTTTAAAACATATTTTTTGTTTGTGTAAATGCTGCATTTTTGACAGATCAGGCTGTTGCTCCTCAGAACAAGAATGTTCTTGGTAGCTGACTCAGTTCTGCTGCAAGTCATCAAAGACTGCAGTTTTCTAGGACAATTGCAGGTGGTGCAGAATCCAGAAATGGGATGTTTTTAGCTGTTAAAAACACAGACAGGCTTTTTCCTGAAATGTCCTGGAAATGGATTCCACTTTACTGAAGTGCATCTGTCTGGATGTAGCTGAGGTCTCTTGTGAATTGCTGGCTGTTAAAATATTGTACAGGACTCCAAGATGTTTCCTTGGCATTGGTATTCTGGTTAGATTAAAATATTTGAAACAATACAGTGTTTCAAAAAGCTATATACTAGAGCCTGCACATTTGTAAAATCCAAATATTAGCAAAGGGTGAGATGAGCTGTGGGGCAGGCAAAAACAGGAGTAGACATGGGGAGGAATAAGGAGGTGGGAGAGAATGGGCTTCATAAGTCTTCATAAAAGTCAAAAGGGCTTTAGATTCCCACAGTTCTACATTGTGTCCAAACAGGATATAAATTTGTTTGTCAATTTTTCCTGCCTCCATAAAACATATAAAAATGTATAATTAAGAATTGTATTTCTTAACTGTTTTGTACCTGCGCCTGATTTTCAGTGCTTGCTTTCATGTTACACTTTACGGTAAATAAATCGTATGGTTCTGACATAGGATGTATTGATTTGACCTGACCTGTCATCAAAAGACTAGTGTTAATGAATTTTCCATCTTTGTTGATTTTAAAATGTAAACAAAGTATGTAAAAAAAATTGGAACATTTCACATATAATTTTGAAACTCAAATTGTGCTTGAGTTAATCTGGAACAAATAGTGCTTTACTGAAAATTCAGGGGTTTTCTCTGTGAAGTACTTATTTATGCAAGTTGCTAAGCATATGAGGTGATGGATAACTAAATAGTTACTTTTGCTTTTTCTCTCACAATTTTTCATAGTTTCATTTTAAATATGGAAGTTTAAAACAATTTTATGTGGATTATGAATTGCTTGGCGCAGGCTATAATTTACCTCCTCTTATGCCAAGTCTCAAGCACAAAAACAGTAATTTCCCTGACCAGTGAATAAATTAGTCACCTGAGGAGAATCACATCTGAATCACTGGAGCACCTGAGGAATGGCTGCGGCTTCCAAGCTCCGTTTGGGAAGCTCTCCTGCTGTGGCAACCTTGTAGCTGCTCTGGATGGTAAAGAGTGCAGGGAATCAATCACAGGATTTGAGTTAGACAGGAAATACTTTTCATCATCGGTATGTTGTTGTGTGCTTTTAACTTTAATTAGAAATGATATAGCTCACTCTCTCTCTGACAACACTGTGCATATTACAGAGTATGGCAAAACTTAATGTTTCTATTTTGTACTTTTAGGCCAATTCCATGATGCTATGAACAGAAGTGCTTCTGCTCCGAATGATTTATCAGCTGGCTGGGATGAAAGCATATAATGCTTGTTTAGTCCACCTAGGAATTCAAGAATGTGATTACTACAGTACAGTTACCTTAATTACTGTAATGTGCCTACATTTTCAGGCTGCCTTCTCAGTATAACCCTCTGTGCTTCAAAAATTTATTTTGTGTACTTTGTATTTAATACACAGAATGAGCACTTTTTTTAATTGCAGAAAGATATATGTTGTATTTCCCTGACAACAGCTGAAAGTGGTAAGAACAAGGAATTCTGATTCCCTGTTCCGGAACGCTTGGTAGAGGTGCATGTGCCACAGTGAACTATGTATGGAAAGGCAGTGCTCTTTGTATTTATTTTCCTGTGGCTAAAGAAAATAAGCAAACAGTATGTCACATTTGCATTGTTGTAATGTATGGTCAGTTCCCTATGTACTTCAAAAAGTTCTCTCCAGAAATACAAGTCTTGTAACAGTATTTTATAAATACTGTACTGTGTGTTCTGTCTGTGTAATAGCTGTTCAGTGGCAACAAAGGAGTGGGACTGCAACCATTTGCAGTTTCTTTGGGATTTTTAAGAGGCAAAATCCACTATGTTGTACTGCAGCACCAAATCTGGATGGCAGACTGTGACCACTGAAAGCAATAGGCAAATTTGGTCTTGGACACCTGATCTTAAATAACCTCCATTATTGTTATTGTAATGAGGTAACTGAATATGGGTATGTTTTAGGTGCTAAAGTAAAAGGTCTGATCCTGCTTTCATGTATATCTTTATATGTTAGAAACAGTTCTTTCTTTTTTCCAAGGTAAAGGACTGTTTTGTGAATGTCAGTAAAACACAGGTGCTTTGTTGATGAGACTGGGAGAATATACAGTGAGAGTACAGTGGAAAAGCACACGGTTAGTAATACCGTTGTCTGGGAAGTACAGAGATTACTGAGTTAGCCCTGTCCTGAGACAGTAATTCTTTAAAGCACAAACTTGTATGAATGTGGTTACTGCTTTGGATAGATTAGGTAGAGCCAGTGTGAGTGTCGCCGTACCTGGAGCATTGTTAATCAGCAGTCTGGGTAGTCCATCTACAGATAATGGAAAGCTGGTTCCCCACTCTTACAGCAGAAAAATTTTACTTATATGAAAGAGAGCAAAATCAAGGCCATTGTTGTGAAAGTGAACAGTATGAATTTTTCTTTTGAATGTGCACATCTTACTTGCACAGCTCTGTGAGGGATAAAATGAAACAAGTGGGTTATTTTCTCCTAAAAATGCAAGCTATATTCTACTATTCACCATTATGCAGCCTTGCTATTTAGAAAATAAGCCTATTTTTGTATGTGAGTATTTCTTCTAAAGGCTTAGGATTCATCTTTTTCATACTCTAGTTCTGATCATTCCACAAATAATATGATAGAAAGCTGAGGTTATTTTTCATAGAGGATTAATTAGTTGTATGGCTATCCTTAAACTTTGATAAATGGCCCCTGGATGTATGTAGTGCATATTCTGAGGCACTAAAGGGCTCTGAGTCTTGTTATTATCATTAACAACCATCACAACTTTTTTTTTTTTTTTTTAATATCTTGCACCTCCATTCTTATTTGCTTGTTACTAAATGTAAAAAGAATCTTTTATAGTCAGGCATTCGGCATATAGTAAAATTAGATGTTAAAAGTTGATACACGGCAATATTGATTATTTTGAATGTTTCATTTATTGAATTTCTTGTCCCCGTGGGACAATTATAAAATAAACATAACCGGAGTCTGGCAGAATGGCCTTAAGAGGGTTAGTGGCTCAGTAAAGAGAAAGTACCAAAATGTTCTCAGCAAACTTGTTCCGAACCTCAAGTACAGTACATTTGCAATACTGTGCAAGAATACAACTTCTCTTAGTTATTAGATGTATGTTTTGTTCTGTAGAAAGGGATCCCTGAATGCCGACATTTTTCTACTGACCTTGACTGTCATTGGGATTATATTTATTTAATTTTATTGTGTTGTTATTAATTGCACCTTGTGGACAGAGGACGTAAAAATATGGCCAGTTTCACAAGGGGCCACAACTTATAGATAGCCTGATGGTTTTTGTGTGAATAATATTTACATTTGAAGCAGTTGATGGGGAAACCTCATATCCAAATCAGCAGAAAGTAGACCTGTTGAAAACGCTTTTAGAATGACAATTCTTACAGATTCTGAATATCACTTTGGAACAGAGCATGAATTGCTTTAAAATATCTCCTTTCCCAGAAGGTCTGTGTAATTTCACATTGCTGTTGCGTGTGATTTTTAATATCATCATTTGTGAGGGTTTTCCGTACAAAGAAAAGTTGCTGTTCCCCCTGTTGTTCACTCTGTTCTGCTCTGCTCTTTCACACCTGTACAATCAAGTGGAGGTGATTGGAGTTGCATTGCTGTGACTCAGCACGGTTTCTTCTGGCAATGTAATAGTTCTCACAACCTAAAAAACCCGAATAAAACATGAATCCTGTGTCTCTTCATCCCATTTCACTGGTTCTCCACAAGACATCTAGAATTCTTGATGGGAGCACTAGGGAAAAGACTGGTTTGTGGACACTGATATCAATACTGTATGCATGTGGAATAACTCTTCAAAAGAGAAATGCATTAAGAGATACAGAGGCACAATCGATGCATTTTTGTCTTCTCTATGATCAGTATTGAAAACATTGCCATTTATTTAAAAATTAAAAGGTATTTTCCCTCATCAGTTACTCTGCTATGCAAATGTCTGTTATGCTTAATATTCCCCATCTGAGTTCCTCAGTTAACTTGGTTTGCAGATAGACTGTTTTTCCTGGAGTGGGTTGTAAATAGCATTTAATGTACATTGAATGAATTTCACATTGTAAAATTTTTATTTTATTCCTTGTATTATATTAAGCGAAAATCCCTGTGTATATGAAAGTGCATAATAAATATATTTGCTTTTCAGCAGACATCTAACTGTTTTAATTTTACTACCTCATTTCCTGGGACATCTCAAGGAAAGGTTATTAAACTTGATTAACATTTGTACAGTACTTAGCGAAACACAATGTATGTGTCCAGTAGGCAATCTGGGCTAGCAAAACTCAGACCCCAACATTAATTCCTGTGACCTGGCTTATCACTCAACTAATCTTGTTCACATTAATCTGAATCAACCCTGAGTATTTGCAGGAGAAAATTCACTGCATGTTCTTTTGTTTAAAAAGACCGTTAGAAACGGTGTATACCAGGAGGGCAAATAAATTCCATATTTCAGGTGCTGTAAATTCTTTACCACTTCAAATGGTATTTGTTAATTATCTCTTCAATCAGTGTTTCTCTGTACTATTTTCACTTTCAGCAAAAGGTCACTTACTGATGGTGGGTACTCATTTTCTTGAACTTGTTATTAAAGAAAGTAGGAGAGAGAAGTTTTCCAGTCATTGCAATAATCCCATTTGTCCCTGTGATCTTGTCTCACTTCTGCTTTAGATTATATACCCATCATTATTTCTCTGCAGAGAGTTGTTGAGTGTGAAGGAAGAGTTTGGCTCTGCCTTCTGCAAATGCTGGGTCAGGTTTACCTCCATGTATTCAGGTTCACGCTGCTTCCAGCTGTTGATGCTCATGGGTTGACTGATTTCTAAGATTAGGGGATGACAAACAAAATTGTCGGTAACTGTTGACTTGTTGTTTGTATGTTTCTTTGATTTCTCACAATAATTATTGACCCTCTTTTGTTAAGTTCTTTATGTCTGAAATAACGCAGTATGAGATGCATTAGTTCAGTGGCTATTTTTCATTGAGGCAAAGAATAATTTTCACTGAATTAATCTTTGAATGAGTTTCATTACGTTCCAAAGACACACATTTTCTTCGGTTGATCACTGTAACAATATTTAAATAAAACTTTTCAACACCTGGTTTTAATCTCTTATTCTATGGAATATAAGCAATCATGCTGAATAATGCTTCCCATCTTCTATGAGATCTTTACAACAATTTGGCTTGCATATTACATGTATTTTCCAAAAGAAAGCTGGGACTAGTTGGCACAGCAAACTAAAGCTTTTCAGTTGGAGGCCCTTTGAGAGACAGCAATGAGAATTTGGCATTGATCTAAATCCTAATCATTTTATGCTACAAAGAGTCATAGAAATAAGGTATGAGACTGAGAAATCTACTTGGCAAATCATTTTATTAAAGAAGTCTCCAAATTTATATGTAGGTAATATCAACAAATTGACCTTTAGGATGAAAATCTAATTTGCTGGTGTCCCGGAAAGACCTACTGTTCTCACTTTTATTCTTGTAAGTTTGTATTAGACCAGCCAAGTCACAGAACTACTATTGCAGGTAGATTCTAAGCTTGAGAAATATAACTTCTAATGGACTTCTGTGATAAAATCTTGCGTCTTCAGGAATTTACATCCTGTTACCATTTCTGATGGATTAAGAAGACAGTAAAGGATTTTGTGGTTTGTTTTGGGACCTGTTTTTTCATCTCCATGCCTCGTTAGTTTGTTTTTGACTCTCCGGTCTGTACTTTAGTTGCCTTTTGGGGCTTGCTCCATCGTTTGCATAGGGGACTGCCCAAGCTGCAGCAGCTTTCACCATTATTCTTGTGTCTCCTTGAAAAAACAGGAGATGGGGAGGGATGATGCAGGGAATAGCTATGCCAGATAGAGCTAATGAGAAAAAATAATGGCCAGTTCTTCAAATTTGGAAGGTTTCAAGCAGTTATCTCTGGTTTAATGGTTTCTTTTAGTTGAAGCACTAATTCAGGCTTTATGTCTGAATCCCTAACAGCCTGCTGGCGCAAAGGTGTTGGATCTCTAGCCAGAGATCTTGACCCAGGGCCACTGGGCATATTGGGTAGACGTGCTTTTCAAGTAAGAGTAGATCTTTGCTGAAGGACTATATTTGTAAATCCTTTGTGAGAAACTTTTTGAAGAAAGTGGTTTTACAAAGAAGCAGTATGCAACTTGGTTGACTGGCCTGTTTGTGGGGGCTAAAAATCTTTAGCTTCCAAGTCTGTAACTGTGTTCAGAATTGTTCTTCTTGCATGTTAGTCTTCCGCAGAGGTTCTTCTGTCTTCCTTGTGGTTGTTCTGTGTTAAATAGCCCAAGTTCCAGAAACCCTCATCTCAGTCTGTTTACTATTCCTAAATTTTATTATTATTTTGGTTTTCAAATGATGATAGGTCACAGAGTTAAGATGAGAATTCTGACTCGCATAACGTGGGCAAGCTGCTGCCCCTCAAACAGTATTTTTCCAACTGTGGTCTGCAAAACCCTCATGATACATGAATGAACTGTAAGGGCTTCATAAAAAAAGCATCAAAAAAAGAAAGCAAAGCTATTATCAGATGACTTGAATTCATAAGGGGGCCTAGGCATTTGCAAATCAAAAAGCCTGAAAACCACAACTCTATAAAGTTTTAGCTAAATAAGTTAGCAGGTTTAAGGCCAGAAATTTTTGATTCAGAACTTGATTTGGGAGCAAATAAAAGCTCAAAAAGTTTGAAAGCTATCCCAGGCACCTATTGCAGTTTCTCCAGTCAAAGCCTGGCAGTAGAATTATGATTTGATTTAAAGATATGGTTATATTTCTAATTAAATTTTGTTCATTACAGACCTAGGACAAATCCTAAACACTTCCTGCTGGGGAACAGCACCTGTACATAGGCTGATAAATGGTTGGGTTTTTTTCTGCATGCCAAGCTAGTATTCCCAAAAGAGAAGGAAGTATACAGAAAAGTGTGGGTCAAATCAGCTGGAGAGGGCTGTAAGGGAAAGGCTAAACCAGGGCAAGTTAAAGTGGGTGTTCATAATATTTCATTTGACCATGTTAAAGACTTTCCATTTTTTTACTGTTAGAATGGTGATGATAATGTACCGCGCCAGATCCCAGTTCCCTGTGACATTACAGATTTCTTGGTGAAGTTTATACCCTGAAAATACCAAGATTGCAGAGAGGAAAGTTTGGGGGACAAAACAGAATTAGCTGTCGGGAGTTTGTTTTGGTTTTTTTCCCCTTTGACTTCTTTGATGTTTTTAGTCTGTATCTCCTAGGGAAAAGAAATTTAAAAATATATAAATCAGGTGAGTAATAAAATTCTCTTCTGTCCACTGTGAGTTAAGGCTGTGAGCACAGCTGTTGTGTACTTGCTGTGTCTCGGTGAACATTAAGCATCCTCACAGGGAGACTGTTTAAAATTCAAAGCTTTATTCACCAATGACAAAGATGGAGTGGACCTTTTATTATGATTTATTCTGTCTTCTTCCATTATATTGGCTATCTGGTTTACTATTGTGTTTTGCCCAACTACAAAACAATCCAGTCTTATTCAGCAGTATATCTGGACAAAATGCAGTGCTACAATGCTCAAGATTGCTTTACTAATAATAATGTAATAATTACATTGCTGTTTTTCCATATCACTCTTCTAGAAGGTGTTACTTTTACCAGTTACTCCCAAAAGACTTTCCAGAAAAGGCAAGAGGAATATTGAGATAAAGAAATGTTAGCCTTGTCAGTCACTTAACAGGTCAAAAGCAAAGTCAGGAAAAGCCCCTGGATCTCTCCCAGCACTAGACGGTTCTGCCGCCTTGAATAACCTGTTGTCTGGCATTAACTCATCTCCTGCTTTTTTTTTAGTTGCTTTTTCTGTATTCTCAGTCTGGCTTGCTGGAGGCTATCCACACAGCTGGGTGCCGCCAGCGCCAGCTCTTTGGCCAGCTGTAGGAGCTGCGTTGGAGCTGAGTCAGCTCTGAGTTGGAGGCCTCTCAGCTCGCAGATCTGTGTGAGGCTGGGCAGAGGACAACCTGACCGTGTCTGGTGTGGGCTCAAGGAGCATGGCACGTGGGAGAGCTCCCTAAGCTCTGTGTGTCGCCATGCTCATTTTTGCTACTGTGATCAGATCTTTTAGAAGCCCCTCTTAGAAAAAATTCAGGCTTCTCTAGTTGACAGATACGGAAAGGCCCCAGAGTTTTTCAAGCTTTGTGAGAAGAGTATTGAGCATGCATCCCAGCCTTTGTGTTTTCCTAATATAATACTCTGAATTGATTGGAAGATAGAGCAACGGGAATGTTACTATCTCTGGTAATGTTTCATGTCTCCCTCGTGCCTTGCTTAGCTGTCGGTCTTTTGACAAATTAATAAGGCTGTCTGTTTCTGAAGGCTGTCGTTTGGTGGTATTCATGGTATTGAGAGACAAGATCTTTTCACAGGCGCAATGATCAAAGGGTAGAAGGTTTTCAGAAGCTGGATAGGACCGAGCTGTCTATGTAACTTTCCAGTTATACTTTTCTGAAAAGCAGGAGCAAAGAGCACAAGAAGCATTGACGTGTACAAGATTTGGTTGCGTGAGAGAAAGCGTGGTGGGGGGCACAAGTTCTTGTCATCTCAGAAGTCTTCAAAATTCAATTCACTTATTGCCATGTTTAAAAAACTTAGAACAAACTCAGAATTACTAGAGCAAACCTTGAGATTATTAATGGGTGCATAATTAAGAGCAAGAGTCCTCATTTGTCCACAGGAGGTGTTTGTTGCAGACCAGGGACAAGGCAGAAGTGCCTTTGCTCTGGGTCTGTTGCAATGTTTGCCCCGGTAACACCATAGTTAATTCAGCCTACTTGTCTTCTGGTGAGATTTCCCACAAGAGGATTGGATGAAGTTGTTTTTGAAATGATTTTGCTAATTAGTTTTTTAACATGTGAAATAAATGAGCAAAATTATTCAGGGACATTCATATTTACATGGTGTAGAGACTCTCTCCTCGAGCAGTTGCACCAATTTCCATAGCAGTATGTCAGGAGTGTGGTTCCCTTCACTTGAAGGAAAGGTAGCAGAATCTGTGCCTAAATTGATACTGCAGTGCTTTTTGGGTCACACTGCCAGCTCATTTACATGAAGCCTGCTTTTATAAAAGGCAAGTCTTCCCCTTTGCCAAGGTGGGATGATGAATTTAAGAACAGCCATTTTGGTACATATCAGAAATTCATCCAGCCCAGCAACCTGTCATTAGCAACAACCAATATCAGATGTGAATAAAGAGCGTAAGAACGGTGTAAACTTAATGCCTTTTCTTCTGAATACGGTTCAGAAGATTACTCTTCAGCAGTTTGGGGTTCAAAGATTTTCAGAGACAGTGTCTTTGTCTTTAATATTTTCTATGTTGGTCCATATTATCCAAATCAGCCAGAAACAAGTGGCTGAGATGGAAAAAGCATATTGTAATTTTTAAAAAGTATTTAAAAAAAAAAAAAAGTATTTAATAGTTGTTCTATAAGGGTAAGACCATTGAGCAATCAGCTACCGAATGCAAATTTTAATCCCTAAGTAGATTTATACCAGAGCTCTATGTATCAAAAAAAATCTTGTTTGGTGCGGAATAAATGTGGAGCATTTGATATTAACATTATACTATGCAGAATGTAAAGATATTACTTGAGACAAAAGAACTTCCTCGCATCTGCTAAAAACCTGTTTTGCAACAAGCAAGAAAAAACATTGCACTACCTCAGATCCTTGTGGGGAAGCTAATAGGTCTTTTTGCATAGAGACAAGACAATCCCAAGAGGGGAAATATCAGAGTTATTGTTTCCTTATTGCCAGTTACTAACATGAACAAACTTGAATATTGATTCACCGTCTCTTCAACTATTACTCAAAGCCATCAGATTTCAGTAAATAAAAGGGTGCACAAAGGGGAACAGAGGTGCAAGAGTATTACCATCACACTTCTCAGCCATATCACCTTGCAGCATGACAGTAACCGGGTAAAAAAGAAAATTAATCTAGTAGATTTACTCCCTCCTGCATTTCCTAAGATCCCATTTTCCCAGGGTCAAGCTCTTACCCTGCAGGAATAATGAATGTTTGTCTTTTCAATCTGTTTTCGTTTTACTCTGTGATTTTCACAGATCACAGGGACAATGACTAGAAGTTGCCAAATAGTGTCAAGTTTGTTTAAACCTGATGTTCCCCACATTCCTAATTTACTCCTTCAGAAATAAAACAAGTTTCCACAATTTAGATAACACCATGGTCAAAGTATTCCTTGGCTCATCCAGCTTCCCACTCCAGCAGGACTGCTAGATTGCGGGCAGTGTTCCTCTTATGGCAAAACTACGGTCTCAGTTAAACCTGCTCTGTTCTTCACTCAGCCATCTTAATTAGGGGGCAAAGTGCTGCTGAGAATGGAGCTGGACAAACAGAACAACATGTACCTACCAACCTCAGGCAACACGTACACAACTCCTAGACAAGGAAGCAGCAAAGTAGCAGAATTGATAATAGTGTGGGTTTTTTTTTTTCCTGACAGATGAAGTTGTATGAAATTTTGAATACTTCAGGATACAAAAGACTTTTAAGAATGGATGTCAAAGAGAGGGTTGGTCGTTGCCTATGGACAGGCTGAGAGAGTTGGGGTTGTTCAGCCTGGAGAAGAGAAGGCTCCAGGGAGACCTTATAGCACCTTCCAATACCTAAAGGGGGCTACAGGAAAGATGGGGAGGGACCCTTTATCAGGGAGTGTGGTGATAAGATGAGGGGTCACAGTTTTAAACTGGAAGAGGGTAGATTTAGATATTAGGAAGAAATTCTTTACTGTGAGGGTGGTGAAGCACTGGAAAAGGTTACCTTGGACAAGTTGTAGATGCCCCATCCCTGGAGGTGTTCAAGGCCAGGCTGGGTGGGGCTTTGAGCAACCTGGTCTAGTGGGAGGTGTCCCTGCCTACGGCAGGGGAGTTGGAACTCGATAATCTTCAAGATCCCTTCCAACCCAAACCATTCTCTGGTTCTATGAAAGTACGCTAGCACAGTGTGACCACTCCCTTAAGATGTGGACTTTAATCCATGCGTTCATTATTTTGTAATTACATAAGGCTATTTAAGTGGGTTTCTTCTATTTTGGAGATGTTTGCTTAAGCCTATTGTGCAATTAGGACCAGCAATAGCTTGTTGTGTGCGGCATGGCTGGGACTGCAGCGTGGTTGCTGCATCCACTGTCAGCAGCCGCCGGGGCAAAGCACATTCCAGAGAGGCGGTCTGTCTGTGAGCAACTCCTGACCCACCTCCCGTCCCGCGTGCTGCGGGAAGGGCTGGCTCTTCGGGGACAAGTTCCGTTGTTCAAGGCTGTTCAAAGAGCTTGAGTCTCTTTCTAAACGTGAAATGCAGCCAGCTTATGACACAGTTCATTCTCTGTTAGTTGTGATTAATGAAAGACTGGGGCTCTCTGGCTTCACTCCCTTGAACTTTAATATTGTAGGATGTGCATGGGAATGCAGCGCGCAGACATCCACATGGAGGCCAGCAAGTTTATTAGCCCCAGGGCAACCCTGGATTTTCCTGACCTGTGCTGGCTCCTATGGGGTGAATTAATGCAGGCATTGAGCAGGCAGGAGGAGGCAGCTGAAGCAAAGGGCTACTACTGAACCCACACAACATCCACAGAGAGAGGACCAAGAGGAGAGAACCCACATGTCTCAGCCCGTCTCCAAGGCCTCTCCGCTCCAGCTCAGCATCATTGCCATGCAAAGGCATTTGGGTGCCTTTATGCCATCTTGCCTGGATGGCTGTGGTGGGTCCCTGTGCCAGAGCCAAGAACCTTCCACAAGTGCTATAGAGCAGGTCACAGAATCACAGAATTGTAGGGGATGAAAGGGACCTTCAGAGATCATCTAGACCAACTCCCCTCCGGCCAAAGCAGGTTCACTAGAGCAGCTTGGACAGGAACGCATCCGGGTGGGTTTTGAAGATCTCCAGAGAAGGAGACTCCACAGCCTCTTGGGGCAGCCTGTTCCAGTGCTCTGTCACTGTCAAAGTAAAGAAGTTTTTCCTCTTGTTGAGAAGGAATTGCCTGTGTTTCAGTGTGTGCCTGTTGCGCCTTGTCCTGTCACGGGGCGCCACTGGAGAGTCTGGTCCCATCCTCTTGACACCTGCCCTTTAGATATTTTTAAGCATTGATGAGATCCCCTCTCAGTCTTCTCCAGGCTTAACAGATCCAGGTCTCTCAGCCTTTCCTCATAAGAGAGGTGCTCCATTCCCTTGATCATTTTCATAGCCCTCCACTGGGCTCTTTCCAGTAATTCCTTGTCTGTCTTGAACTGGGGAACCCAGAACTGGGGAACCCAGAACTGGACACCACACACTGGATACTCCAGCTGTGGCCTCACCAGGACAGAGTAGAGGGGGAGAATGAACCTCCCTCTACCTGCTCGCCACGCTCTTTTTAATGCACCCCAGGATACGATTGGCCTTCTTAGCCAGAAGGGCACGTCAGGAGCCAACACCAGGCCAGGGCTAGCAAGCCTGTGGGACCTCAGGTGTTTCCCTGTATGCTACTGTCTTGCACTCCATCTCCTCAAAATGGAGAAACAGCCCACCTGCTGTCGGATGAAGGTGATGCTCCCAAGCTGGCCTTTGAAGAGGTGGAGACCTGTTGGTGCAGCATCTTGCTTGGGCCAGCACGCCCTGTCACATCTGTGCCAGCTGAGTTTGTGACCACATTTAAGCAGTGAGGCCTGGCTGCATTGGTCTTGGGGTGGTGGAGCAGCATGGGGTGCCCAGAGTGGCCCCACCACCAGTGAGTCACTTTCAGACCCTGGTGGCCTGATATAGAGTGAAGACTCGCTGCCTCCATCTCACCTGGGCTTTGCACTGCATCTTTTTGTCTCAGTTTCACCCATGTTTTTGCGGTCCATAAGTAAAATTGATTTCCAGTGGTAGGTATGTGCTGCAATTACGATTGTGCCCATCTCCACTTTCTTTGCAAGGTTCGTAATTACCAGCTTCTTGGCAGAATTTCCCCTCTATCATGAGGCTGTTTAGGCCTGCTCATTTTATCTGTTCATTTTACACACCACCTTAATCCCCAAATATCTTTTCAGACTCAAGTTTACTGCAAAGTGAGGATCAGTTTACTTTAAAGAAATCCAAACGAAGCATGATTGAATACTGCTTAGCTAACTGTTAGTGCATCAGCCGGCCATCAGCTGGCAGGGGATCTTTACAAACATGGAATAGGCTGACTAAAAAGGAAAGCTACCTCACAGAGCAAGAATCTCCATATTGGTTTAAAAAAAGAAAATAAAAGAAGCAAACCACAAGCCCCTTTCCTCCCGCCAGAGTACGTGCGTACCAGACAGAACAATTCAGTATCTTTTGTAAAAACTCCTGAACGTTTTCCCTAACTTTGTTTTATTGCTGCATGAGCAGCTTATGAAACATTGGTGTAAAAAGACTCAAAACATGAGTCTGAAAAGACACAAAACCCAAAAAACCCAAGCCTACATGAACGGCTCTGTCACTGTGCTCCAGTATTCTGTTGTTCAACGTATAGGTGCAGAACTAATGACAAACATTTATCACTTATTGATGAAATTGTTTTATTACTAAGCATTAGTATGGGAGTTTTGTGACTGAAATTCCTGTCAAAGAACAGTATTTAATTCAAAACCCATAAAAAATACTCCAAGAAACATTTATGATCGCATTGTAGTCTGTGACAAATTACAATGGAATACTGTTTGGACAGTCCTTGGTATTAACCAGATGCAGTGGGATTCAGGCTTCGCCATTGTACAAGAAAATGACTCACATATTCCTCTTTCATCCTAAGGGACCAATGAAAAACTGATTGCAGGCTCTCTCTCTGCTATCCTTTCATGCTGTTTGGCCCATCCTGTACTCAAACTGGGTTTAAGGAGAAGAAAAGATGCTTGTGTCTAAGAGATTAAATATGTTCAGACTGTAATCATTAGGTTGTCCCAGCTGCGGCGCTGTGCTAAATTTGTGGTGTATCCCAATCCCAAGGTGTGATTACGGAGCCAGCCCCCGAGTCTTCACTCCATCCTGTTCTTAAGCGGGTTTTGCTCTGCTGGCGCTGCAGTCTTTCTTAACCACATGGCATCGGAGACCGCTCTGGTAAATTGCTACCGCTTTAATCTAGATTCTGTTTCAAACATAAATGCGCTCTCATTTCATGGACCTTAAATCTAATGGAAGTTTGCCCCACTGAAATAATGTTTATATTACAGTATTTTGAGAACTATAAATGCTGATGAGACTCAAAGCCAAATATAACTGCAGCCAATACAGACCCAGAGAAATTGTTTTCAGACTCATGCCAACAAATTGTGATTAGTGTCTTTGTTGTGGTGCAAGCTCATTTGTGAACATGTTCCCCATTAGCTTTGTGAGCATCCAGTGCAGCGACTGGCACACTCTGCAGTACAAATCCATCCTTGCTTCTGCAGTGCTGGCTGCAAAATGCAGTTCCATTTGCACTGCAAAGCTCTGTGAAGCTGTCTTCACTCTGTCTTTACCTCCAAACTAGAAAACGCTTATTTTTAAAATTCTCTGAGGAAGCGTTTGGGACCAGCAAAAATGAGTGTCATTTGTCCTCCTGGTCTCTTTTTCTCTTTTTATGACTATCAACACACTACATTAAGGTAACAGAGTGTTACGCTTACAATTAAAAAGATGCCTCTGGGTAAAACTGATTAATTCCTCAAATTCTATCTTGGTTCAAGTACAGTCAGAAAGTCTTGGGAAGCTACATATCTCAGACAGGTTTGGTTGCTGAGATCACTGGGGTTCCCGGAAAACCCAGGGAATATCTGGTTTGTTTACACAATTCTCTTGGAAGTGGAAGTTCATCTATATTGAAAATGTTCAGCAGACAGTAGATATTCAGAGAGATCTCCTATTTTAATTTTCTGCAGTTTGAAATCATCAATGCATTTTCTTTTCTAATTTTGCTACTGCTGTTTTTTAAAGTAAAACTTACAGTCAGAACAGAAATAAAAGATAGATGTAAAAATCTAGAGCTCAAGATGAGCAGTCAGAATTTTTTAGCTGATCTGATGCAGTTTTCTCCTCTTTAGATTTCTGGGTCAAGGTATCTTTCAGCTATTGATCCCAAAGTCTTCAAAGACCAAAAATTTAATCTACACTCAACTTAATCTTCATTTCTTTTCACCACATGGACTTGCTAAATTTACAGTGTGCCAGGTTTGCCACAGTGGAGGGTTTTACCTCCTTTTAGCTTGCTTTTTTGTCCAAATCACTTGGAAGTATGAACAAGCATATTCCAGTCTCTCCTTGCTCTGCTCTCTGACTTTCCTCTGGCTAATGTCCATTACAGAGGAGTAAAGATGCACAAATACAGTTTTGGTTTGTGGGAAGCAGGGGGGAGGTTTCATAAGAAAGTGAGACAGTACCAAAGGGAGTGTGTGTGGGAGGAGAATCATTTCCCCCTCTTGCATATTTTCTTCTTGATTTAATCATTCCAAGGACCCTGTAGACACAATTCTGAGCAGGGGCATCTTATCTGCTCACATATAAAGTTTCAGAGCTTCTGCTCAGCATTTCCTTTGCACTACTGTACATCTAGACTAGGTTCACTTTACATTGATGCATGGTTAGAACCACTATTTAAAATCAGTGATGAGGAAAAAAAGTAATCTCTATTTCTAGGAAAATGTTATGGCGAACTTTGCTAACTTGATTTATAATAATGGCAAATAATGGCATTGTTCCTCTAAAATAAACATAAGTATCCATTCTCATAATCACAGTAATCTCTTTGGAGCTAACTGCATAAGGAGATCAGGTAATCAGTGTATGATGTCAGTATGCATGATTCAGGAGTTAGTTACATTCTTTTGCCCTAAAGTCTCCATCAATAGCAGCTTGCAAACAGTTAATGTATCTGGTAGAAGATAGTACAAATTTGCAATCTAAGGTAGCTTTAATCTGTCTGAAAGTTATGTTGTACAGAGTTTCTAGTGCTGTTATTTACTGCACTACAATATTTTTTCTCTTACTTAGAGCCCTGGCTCTGCCTTAAGTGATACCACCTTATGCTGTGATCAGATTTCACAAGTTAAACAGAGTCACAACAGATCTGTGTGTGGATGAGAGTCCTTAAAAATATATCTAGTGCTGCAGGCAAAGGCATCTGAGTCTCAGCTAGACAGTCGTGCTTCTTCTTGGGGGTCTCTCAAGGGATCAAAAATTATTTTCTGCACACATCACAGCTGCAATAAGAAGGGTACAGGGAATGCTCCCTCTCTTTTCTCTCTTTTTAATCCCCTTTTACCTGCATAGTTGAGGCCTTCTTCCTCATAGACAGGAGCTGTTGGTTTGAATCTCTTCAGACTAATGGCCAGAAATTAAAACGCAGCCAGAGGAACGGGCTAAAAACAGAGGGATTGGTACCAGTGCAGCTGGCACCTACCAGCATTGCAACACCATGGAAAGCAGCAGCTCCACAGTCTCTCTGGCAGAGGAGATAGTCCTTCTGTCCCCAACGTGCTCTGGGGATGGAAACTTCCCTGCAAGGCTCCATAACCCCAGCGGCGGGGCTGGGCCTGGCTCGGCTGCCTTCCCGGAAACCATGCAGCATGTGTCTTCCTCCCTGCCACTGCTTCTGTGTCGCTTACCACCACCTTTTTGACAGAAAGAAACAGTAATTTCACTACCAGTGCAAACTTAATTGGTAATATCATTATTATTCTTTATTATGGTTATTTTAATTAGTAACAATTGTGTCCTTCTTTCTAGTGTAAAGTATTTAGAGGCTCCTTGCGTGCCTACGACCTACAGAACATGATACTTTGTGTCCTTCTGATTCATAGAGTCATAGAAACATAGAACAATTAGAGTTGGAAGGGACCTTAAACATCATCTAGTCAAAGCTCCCTGCCCTGGGCAGGGACACCTCCCAGCAGACCAGGTTGCTCCAAGCCCCATCCAGCCTGGCCTTGAACCCCTACAGGGGTGGGGCAGCCACAGCTTCTCTGGGCAACCTGGGCCGGGCTCTCACTGCCCTCACGGTAAAGAATTTCTTCCTAATATCTAATCTTAATCTCCCCTCTTTCAGTATTAAAGATAATTATACAGACTCCTAGGCAATTACTGGCTCCATTCAGAAAGCAGCAGACATAACGATTGTTAATGAGAATGCTTTTTTTCTTCACCATAAAACTAGGCCTATTGCCCTAGGCCTCAAAAGCATAAACTCCAGGAAGGGTTTTTATATCTTTCAGTTTGCTTTAAGATTGTATTGCAGAAAGTGTTTGACAATAACCTTTAATTTGGGGAGAAGCTACTGCAGACTATAATTAAGGCAGCCATTTGGGTTTAAAAAAAAAAAAAAAAAGAGGCAATCAAGTAACAGCAGTATCTTTTTAAAGAACAGGACACCTCCTCCTTGTTAAGCTGTTTTGAGAGGATATTTTTAATTAGGACATCTCCCAGAGAAGTAATATGTTCTAGCTGGTGCCTTAAGCTAACAAAAGATAAGCATGGAGCTTTTTTCCTCAAGAAAATAACCTTCCTTTTAAATATATACAAGTTATTCGACAGATACTCATATTGAAGGTGACTTCTAAACAAGTCCTTACTAATGTAACAAAAACAAAGTTGGGAAGTGTTTTGATTACAGCTAGGCTCAAATTTAATTTTGAAGGGAAAAAGTCTTTTGATTATTTCTTAAATAATTGCTTGTGATGATACAAACTCCTTTGTAACAGTTAGTTAGAAACAGTTTATATATAAATATAATTTATATACTCTTACATTTAATGTAAAAGTAACCTGATCTTGTATTTTGAGCAGTGAGATGCTTCATTCCCTACTATAGGATCAAAAGGTTCTTATTTCAGTAGACAACAGTTTAAAAAACAATTTTAACGTTAATTGAAGGCCTAATTACTTACTTTGTAATACTTAACCAATATCTTTACCACTTCAAGAATTGCTCAGGAAATCATAAAATATGAATATAAATGGGCTAGTTAAAAAAAAAAAAAAAAAGAGATTCTCTTATTTAAAAATATCTTTTAAAAATGAACTAAATTAGGAAATAGTTTCAGCTTTAGAGTGGTCCTGAGAGAAGCAGTAACTGCATCAATGGATTTCAACACAAACCACAGAGGAGGTCAGTATTGTGATTCTTGTTTTACAGAGAGGAAAATCCAAGTGTGGAGGAGATGAGATACTTATGATTGCCCCAGTGACCACCAGGAGACCCTCCTGACACCAGAGGTCCTCCCACCTTTCAGCCCTGACTTCCTCCCCTCACCTGCACTGGTACCAAGATGTAAAGGCCTAGAATGATGAAGCTGTGGGTGCAGCGCTGGCCAAAAGCAATGACCGTGCTACTGAAGTCATCCCCTCCAGATGCTCAGGTAAGAAAAAATAACCAAATTCTCACTGAGTCAATGTGAAGGAAAAGATATCAGTGTGGTCTCCATCTATTTTGCATCCATGGACTTGTTATGTCAATGAGGATTATCATGGATTCTGACACATAGTAGGAGATTTCATAGCAATCCAATAAAATGGATCACATTTAGTGTTACCAGGAAGGTTTCTGAGTATAGGAGAAGGAAAGACATAAGATTTATGATGTGGAAACCAACATCCAGGCAAAATTTTCAGATTTATTTTACCTATGCTGCTCAACAACATTACAATCTCTATTATTGCTACTGTGCACATAGTATTCCTTGGATGGAAAAAGAAAAGAGTTAATATCACATGTTTTCTCCAAAGCATGCTCATCTTTGTAATGGAGATATGTGCTTGTGCAAAAACACATGCTTTTTTGGAAAACATTTTTCATTTGTATTCTAAAATGTTATCTACATTGTTATGAGTACCAGATGAAAAAAACACCCATTCATAATTATGCTTCAAGAGGGATTTCTGGTCTGCTAGGAAACAGGTTTAAAGCCTTCAAGCTTCAGCTATCTTCAGGATTATACAAGTTGAATATCTCTGAAGAGACCTCCGGTCAGTAGCTTAATGCTTACAGTGTGCTGTGTTAGGGATTATGAACTCCCAGTTGTATTGTGCTAAATTGCTTGTGACATGGTTTAGCAGAGAAAAAAAGCTTTGACATTGCACCAGCTACTTTTGACATAGGCATAATAGTTTGTGCCAGCCAGCTGAGAGCCATTGTGTAGGAAAAATAGAAAATGAGACAGTTTAGATGTGAAAGGAAAATGTTGAGGAAAATTAGGCAGAGTAATTATGATATATGTATTTTTAATTAAATTTCATCTATTTTAAATGTCATTCAAAGAGAGGAGAATTCCCAAGGCCAGCAATTATTTTACACAATTTATAATATCTGTAAAGTACTGCTACCTTTCATCAAGCCACTGTAAAAAAAAATAAATCTTTGAGCATAATGTGGGAAGATCTTAGCACTGGAAAAGTTTGCAAGAATGACAATGTTTATATTCAAACTTCAATTTCAGCAATGTTTGTTGTTCATTTAATCTCTTTGCTTTAATCTCTGAAGATGAAATCGACTTAAAATCTCTGATTTTTGTTACTATCCACACTAATTCTAAGTCCAAAACAAAATCTGTGATGAATATGCCTGAAGGATCATAGAAATTGCTCTCTATTTGGCATTTGTGTTAGTGCAGGGTGTGCTTTGTACTATATATGCAAAAGTGCTACTGGTTTATCATCATATGCAATCTTCTATAATTTTCTCCTAGTGTTTTTGTTTATATTTAATCTCTCCTTGGCATGTGTGGAACACAAATTTTCAATAGCAATATTCAGTCAGCCTGTTAAAGAAAAGCCCAAGGACGTATTTCCAATAAGCAAAATCTCTGAAAAGAAAGGGACAACAGATAAAGTACTGCCACAGAAACAATTCTTCTAGAAGATTCTGCTATTGAACGTATGTAATTATCTAATCACTTCCATTATCTAATCACATCCTGGTATGAAGCTGACATCTTCCCTTCGCTTAAAAGGGAACAAATGCTGCATGGATTCAATTAGAAAATTATTTAACAAAAATATTGCTAGAGTTCAGTGTGAGAAGAAGCCTTTTCAGTATCGCAGCGTATAATACGATCACACCAATTGTATCTTTTAACTTGCTCAAAACAGGAACTCTAGTAATACAGGAAGGCAAAACATGAATCAGGAAAACTGTTGTGTAAATAACCTGGAACACAATGCCAACCAGCATACATTTTAAATAATACAGTTAGGAATGACTCTTGTTCACCTCTGAACTTGAGTTTTTCATTAGCATAGCCAAGAAAAGCTATCTGAGCAAGTTCCATGACCTCTTTAGCAAAAGTCATTAGACAGTATCATTTATATCAGTATGAACTGAATTAGAACAGCAGCATGCTGAAATGTGGAAAGGCTACAATAAATTTAAAAAGCTAATAGTGTATTTGGTATAGAATGATTTTTTAAATTTATATAATGAATCATTATATACTTCAGATATATAGTAACTGTGTCTCTGGCAAGTACCAGTTTATAACTTAGCTATAATGAGATTGAAATTAATGGAAAAACTATTAAAAGAAGAATGTGAAATCTTCCAGAAAATAACGCTACCATATGCAGTAAAGAGAATTGAACCTTAGCTTCTAATCTCTTCCTTGGCTTCCTCATATCTGAAGCTGATCTTTTGCTAAGTCAATTAATGAAGTTAAAACGACAAACAAAAGCGAATTGCAAGAGAAAATATTCTTTGAAAGTTATTTATAGATGTTTGGTACATAAAAAGGTGAAAAATCTATAATAATTAAAATTCAATACACTTTGCAAAACAAACACAGCTGTAGTAAAGTTATATTTGTGTATGGGGTTGCAACTAGTTACAATGTTAGCTAGCAGTTCATTTCCATAACTGAGCAATCACAGCACTGGAGTTTTGTGCACACAAATCCATACCTGTAATCTGGAGTCAACGATGTAGCCTGTAAGAGTACAGATATAGAGACTTACACATAGATATGTACATATACCTATATTTTTAGTTCTAAGCAGTACACAGATATAAGAAAAGAAGCTGAGTTTATTCCCTGAGGAAGCCTGCACTGGCGTGGGCAGAGTGGAAGACCTGGGGCAGCAGCACTTTCCTACAAACCCAGGGATGCACCAGCCTGGCAGTGCTGAGTGATATGCGTTTATGGGATAACTGTGGGATTTCTGCTGGCATTACGTTTATTTACTAGGAAAAAACTGCCTCCAGCTTTTAGGATTAACCATAAACTGCTGAGAACTTGCTTCTAAATTGGTAAACACAGTTTACTTGGTTAGCTCAGGGGATTTCTGTACATACCATACCGCGCTGGTACAATGCTGTCTGTGGTGCTGTGGGTTTAAAATAGACTTTCTCTTGTTGTAATTTCTGATTTTTCTTTGCTAGTACCTAGAATTTTTACTTACTGTAATGCACAGAGCATCTTAGGAAAGGTAGAGGAATATGAAGAATGTAATTTTATGGCAGCTGTAAAAATAGTTGGTTCCATATACCTTTATGCTTTGCAAAGCATTAGTAACTGGATCCTGGCTACAGCATGTAATTACATTGCTTGATGCATTGTTGGGCATTAGTAGGATTCCTTCCATCTGTCTAATATTTCCCATCCAAGAATACTATCACATTTTACTACAGCCGTTTAAAAATTCCTGGTCCTTTTCCAGACTCACTCTGGGTGTGATAATACAGAATTTCACCCAAAATATTTTAAACAAAACTAAGCACTATGGGGCAAATGAAGACAGTATTTTTCTTACCAGTGTCTCAAATTTACGCTTTTGCTGGTGTAAAGCATTTTTGGGTTCATTAAATATGACAAATATTTTCATTATTTTTTTTCTCAGAATTGGTAGTGAAATACAAAAAGGCTTTTCAGAGACTAAGGGCTTCACAAAATAAAAAATGAACTAATCCATGTTCTCCTTCATTAATTATCTATTAAATTAGCTTGCTTTATAGGCAGGTGACTTCAAATCAGATATGAAAAGGTGTCAGTTCTATCAAAGAGTCAATTAGTTTAAGAGAGGAAGGCAAAAGCCTTGCCTCAAATCCCTCGCCCTCCCTTGTCCTTTGTTCCTTCTGCAGCAGCTGGAGGAACAACGTGCACCTGGGTTACAAAGAAAAAATCCAGCCTTTGCTCTTGGAGTTTGAGACATCATGATACTTTCCAGGGAAAATGCGGCATTTCGTGCTCAGGTCCTGGCACCAGCTGGGTTGTGAGGTCTCAGTAGAGTGATAATATTCCTCTAGGCTGTACTTCTCAAAATACTTCCTTTAGCCTCTTATGCCATCAGCAACTGTGCACGCATTTATATTTTAAATTTAGTTATCCAATGTAAAAGAGAAACTCCAAAGTCTATCGGTGTCTTTGTCGCTCTATAGGAGATACAACTCCTGAAAAAATCTGCACATAGACTCTTTATCGTTTTTCCTTTGGAATAAACCATTTTAAAATTTATTCTTGACATCCTGTTACAAATTAACTTCAGGCTCAAATTCCATTTTTCACAATACCCCCCCTTTACTTTTAAAGTTATAGCTCAGATGAGAGAAAGAAACAAATGCATTCACTGTGTATTTCTGCCCTCCCTGGCCAAAAAATTTGCAAATATCCACAAACTTAAAGAGTAGACAGCAAATCAAATTCTCCAATTACAATAGGCTGACAAAACCTCAAGAAATTGCAAGACAGCATCTGCTTGTTGCCTGCAGTTAGTTTACCTATAATGGGATGAAATTTTCATTAACATAATTAAGTGGCATCTTTCTGCCTCAGATCAGGGAAGGTTGGACCAAGAATTATCTGATGCTATCTTTATGCACAAATTAGCTGGAAAAATCTCTTATTCTCTCAACTGGCAAAAGAGAATATTGCATGTATATTTTGGGTCAGGGAGATGGAAGTGCTACATTTCCTGCATGACAACTTTTTATGGAGATACCCATCTTAAACAGAGAAGTATCATTGTATTGCTCCCTTGAAATCTGAGCAGGAGTACCCTTTCATGCCCTTCTGCTCAGTACTTTTCCTATTGTTTCAGCTGTCTCTAGTGTCTTGCTTTGAATTGTTGATTATAAATTACCTAAGTTCTTGAATTACCATTCATGTATTTTCTTCAGGAAGCTTCAGTCGGATTCCAGGATGGAATATTTTAGGAAGAAGAGCTTAAAATAGACATGTATGATTTTGCGAAATAAAAGAAAAATACTGCGTCCCATAAAGCCATCGGAATATAAAAATGGTTTGTCTTTTGCCCACTCTAATTAGACAATCAAAAATAGAAATATTCGAGCAGGGCATATCCAATTAACTTTGCCATTCACCAAGCTTGAGGCTTACTTACAGAGACTTCTACCATAATAAAAAGGAGATGGAAAAAGAAAGCAGTCGTTAGCAACACTCAGGGAATTTGGTTTTCTTGATGTGAACCACTAGTATGGTAGATCTGAGAGGCAGCAGTACTTAGTGGCTTTTTCTTAGACAGTTCTTGTAGCAAAGAGTGTAATGATGGTCTTCTAGTAGCATCAAAGTGCATTGAGGCTACTACTGAAATGGCTTTGCAGACTTGAGAAATCAGCATCCTCAGATTCACTAAGCTGTGTATGATTATTGAGTTGGAAGGAACAACTTAATTTTGGTGGCTCCCATAGAGAAGGGGTCTGGGGTCTTGGAACAGGTCAGAAGCCTTCCAGGATTTGGTGGCCTTACTGGCAGAGAAGACACAGGATGCCTTGATTTATTGAGAGCAGAGGGATAAGATAGCAGGTTTATTTGTGTCATCAAGTCTTGCTTTTCTCTTCTGAAGTTGGAGTATTCTAAGCTACTTCTCCTGAGGTATCATTTACAGGACACCTGAGAAGCACATTTTAGGACTGAGTGTTTCAAAGGAGAGCACCATGTCATGCTCCTGGGCTTCGGTTTTGTGGTTGCATGGATATGAGAGAGGAAGGGTTGGCCAAATGCCTGCCAGAGTTTCCTTCCAGCCTAAATTATTGTGTGGTATTTCTGTAAGACCTTGACCTGATGAAGGATTGCTGGGAGTTAGGACTTCATAGTCATCTTCTCATTCCTGTAAGATCTCTTTGCCTAGTCCATGTTGTGGAGTTCACCCAAAACCACTTTAAGTGAGCAAGTGTCACTTTCTGAATAGTACTAGCTCATGCCAGAAAGCTGTCATTTGCTAGAGAAACAACGGCTTACTGAGCAGTTTAATTATATCATAATCTTTAAAGAAAGAAAATCAGTGCAATCTGTGTGCAAATGAATGAAATGTCATAGCCTGTAAGACAGGCTGAGAATCGTTTTCTAGTGTCAGGAAATTTTGGAAGACAACACATCACTGAGAGATTAATTATCAGACAGAGGAAAAAAAGAAATTCTGAGACCAGTATACACACGTACTGGTAAAATCTTACCTGAAGTAACCTTTATAAGTTCTAAGACGAAACGATTTATCAGTGCTCATTTGCTGAAGAAAATTGGTGAATTGGTAAATTATTAGGGTAATTTGCATCTACAGAAATAGTTCACCGGTTCATAAAAAAAAATATATCATACTAAAAACTGGCTTGCGTTCCAAACTGTGGATTAATAACAACTGAATGCATGCTGGCACATAATTTAGATTCCAGCCATGAAGTCTTTGAATTGCGAGCTGAAAACTACAATAGTGTATTTCATAAATTGTTTTTGCTGGCATCGTGTTGCACGTAGCAGTTGTAAGAGCACTGCGCAACCTTTAGCAATCTTAAAGGCCAGAGAACAGTCTGAAAATATTCTTTGCATTATTTGGGGGGACTGAAAAGTTGTTCTGAATTGAACTAAAACGCACAGATCAAATTGCTAAAATGGAAAGTGTATGTTGATGGTTTCGAAGTTTTCCCTGATTTGAAACTCGTATTTATAAGGTAATATTTTGTTAAAACAAATGGTTCTTAAGATTGAATATTTATCTAAATATTAGGCTGTAGTTTTCCCCTCCAAAGACACTTTTGCAGATGTTGAATATTTGGTGTCAAGGACAAATTGAAAAGGAATCAAAATGTATCGCCAAAGTGAACAATTGCTGAACCCAGGAAACTTCATTCCTCTCTTCCAGTGACATTGTCATGCACCTCCTTACCAAATCACAGCTTTTAGAAATTAAATACATTTCTTTGGGTTTTGATTTTTGGGGGTTTTTTTGGATCTGGGATCAAAAACATTGCTGCTGAGATTTATAGCAAATTTCAATCTAAACACCATAAAGTCTCTTTTAAATGTAGGATTTGTGGGTGTAATTCTCTGTTAAGACTAATGCAATTTCATTTTAGGTATGAGGCGTATGTGGAGACTTGAATAAATAAGTACTCTTCTATTAGAAATGGGGGGGGGTTGGCATGTTTTTCTTAGATTTTAAATCACACAAAATAACAAGCAGGATTGAAATTCACTTTTCAACAGAAAAGTTTTCTATGGATAAGCTTTTGCATATTTATGTGAGCCTAAAATAGGGTTAAAAAAATTATACTTAGGTTTTACTCATCCATATTCTAAGGCTGATGAAGAGGCTTAGCAGCAAATCTGATGTGTTTAATTCAGGGAACATAGAGACAAGGAGGAGCAGTAGCTCTGTTCCCTGAGTAGAGATTAAAACAAGATTAGCTGAGTAGGTGTTGTCCATCCTACTTGAAAAGTTTCTATTGATTTCTGAGGGAGTTAATGCTGACTTTTTTCAAAGGAAAATGATACATGTTACAGGAATAGTGCCTTAATTCCTATGAAGAACATTAGGAGCTTATTCACTCAAATAAAACACGGAAGCTTTGAGCAGTCACACTGTGAGCCCAGATTTGCACAGCTTTTAGGTTGCTGGAGCCAGTTGTTCTACTGAGAAACTTGATCTAAATGGTCAGCCCACACAAAGAATAGTCGTTAAATTCACATTTATAAGTTAGGCAGTAGGATCAGGCATGCAATACACCTTATTAACAGCAGTAACATGTCGAGCTCCCAACTCGTGGGCAAGGTAGGTTCCTATGTATGGCCTAGGATGCATGGGAAGAGTTAGATTTCTGAGAAGTAAATTCAGAGATGACTGTGCATTAAGCCAGGACTCTCTTAAGTGGTAGCAGGAAAGGCTAAGAGGAAAGTTTTTGCTTGCAGTCTATCTTTCAAAGAGAGTTGGAAACTTAATTCCAGGCTAGAGATATGCATTTAACTGCAAAATGAAATTGCAGCTGTGAACCGTTCACTGGAACTGAGATGGTCTTTCTTAACATCCACATGAAAATACTAGGAGGGAGGAATCCCCCCTTCAGCAGGGTGCTTACTAGGGTTGTGACAAATCCTGGCTAAATTTCTCCTTGGTAATTGGAAGTGAACCCGTTTCCCAAGAAATATGATGCCCCATTTTTGTGCTTCACGCTTCCAGTTTATCCTGGTGACGTTGTTTACCTTTATAATGAGTGTAAAATTAATAGATTAATTGTTTTCACTCCTTTTTTAGGATACTGGATTGATGCCATGTCCTAGCCCTTGATCCCACTGACTGCACAAAACAGAACAGCTTCCCTGGTACAGCCCGAGAACAAAAAACCCAGTCACTGGCCTAAGGATTAGGGATAGCTTGGAACTGATGGCAGTAACCATAGACTTTTGCCTTGATGTTTGATTCTGGAGAGAGCCTGAGTTATTCCAAATGGTTATAGATTAAAAAGTAATCAAGAACTTCTCATTAACTAAGATTTCTTCCAGACAGAAATGTGAATTCCAGGTCTTGCTGTGGACTATGGTCCCTGCTTATTCTCATGACACTTACTTGGCATCTTAAAATATCTTCCTAGATTGCATCTTCAAACAGCCAAATATCTACCCAAGGAAGCGCCATTCATACCATAATAGTTGCACTCATGGTTATTTGAAAGGTAGGGATCTATCAGCTTTTTATTTGTTACACTTGTTAGACTCTCAAAATTCAGTGTAAATCCTGTTTTAGAGTCTTTTTCCTCTACTTAGTTATGACTTGTTTAAATTCTTTGAGATCAGGATAACTATGATAGGGAAAATGTTTTTGAATAGTTCTGAAGCACACAGATTTGCAGAGTTGGATTTTCCTCCACCAAATGTTGAGTGTCAGAGGTAGTAATATAATTGGGTGTCCATGTGACTATAGCCAATTGCAAAATTGAGATCTTTGCCTAAAAAAAATATCAAGAATTCAGCCATTCCATGGGGATTTATGCTGTTTCTAACCGAACCGAATGAAGGCAGAGAATAGAGCTTTCCATTTCGTTGGGCAGAAAAGGAGAAGGAAAATGTTGTTTTGACAGTTTCATTTTTGTTTGTTCGTGAAGAATTTAGTTAATATTTTTAATAATTAACCTGCGCTTTGGAGGGAAACTCAGCAGATGTGAATATCTCATAAAAATAATTTTAATCCATACAAGTGTAGTAGACCAGAAGTTTTAACACTTTGTATTGTGAAATTTGGGTAACAATGCAGTTGTCAGTCATTTAGTTATAGGAAATGAAGAGTTTCTTACCAGAAAGGGGTGAATGGGTTGGAATTAATCCTATTGAATCACATGTGCAAATGCATTGACCACCTTGCAGTTCCCAGTGTCAACTAATTATATTGCAAGTGCCACAGTGCCCTTATCCAGAGGCATACCTGGTTTTCTTTGTGCTGTTATAGATGTTCAGTAGAGTTCTCTCTTGGTTTTAGGCTCTGATTGATAAGAATACCAGGCAAAGTAAGCACAATTTTGTGTACTCATTTGAAAATTCAGCATGAGCAAATGCAATTTCCCGTGTCCATTCCAAAACTGCTAAACTTCCTTAGCTTGCCAGTGTGATTCCTGGCAGAAGTCAGAAATGTAACTCAAAGCAAATTAGTTATTTACATTTGAATACTTGAATGAATGTCTGATAAACACACCTGGATATATTTACCTTTCCGTAACTGCTGATTTGTTTCTCCCAAATATAGTGCGATATTTGTTGCATACTTGTTTATGGGGGTTTGTAACCAAATCCAAAGCATTGAGGCATGAGACTAAGGTACCCAACTGTAAACTTCATTGCCCATGAAAAGACACACTTAATTTACTGATCTTCCAAATTGCTGTGGCCAGGGAAGGATTAATGGAACAGTCTATCTGCTGCTTAGGAACCTCTCAAGAACACTTTAAGATTGTTACACTGTTGTTTTAGTTAATAATAGGAGTATTAACTTACTCAATGGGAGTATCGATTTCCAGATAATTTACAAGTGGAACTTGCATCATTATGAACATATTTATATGAAACATGAGAAACATTCAGAAAAGCCATCTGGAATTAACAGCCAATACACTATTGGGAATCCAATTGCTTCAGTTCAAATCTATGAAGTTTAAAGTATTTTGTAAGCGATACAGTATTTCTGATGAGGCACTCTCTTCCCCTAGTATGGTGTGGCAGGAGGGATCCCTGGCTGCTGCCTCTACTCCCCTGTTATCAGAGAGAAAGCTACTTCTGTATGTGCTCTTCCCACTTGTCCTCCAGATCATATACACACTCTTCATCCACAAGAAATGATTCAATAAGCCGAGTGCTTGCAGCTCTTGAAACCAGAGGATTGAGTTTACTGGTGTATTCCAGTTTAGTCTTGTTTACTAAATACATCATCACACCAGGCTATGGCTTAAACATTGATTCTTCACGGTTCAGAAAGCACTCTCAGCTCTTCTGTGACATTTGGACAAAGCCGAAGCGACTGATATTTATGGAGTCAGGCTGCAAAACTGTGATTGATCAAACAGTATCAATCTGAAAGAGTGGAGGGAGAGAACGAAGGACACATAATAAATAATAGAGACGGTGCATATATTGTAAAGCATGCTGGGAATTGAGTCGTAAATCCCTTTCTCCCTCTGTATGAAACTGCAAAATCAACCAGTAATTGGAATTATCTGATAAATGTTACTAAAGTGAAGAAATGTTACAGCTTTTAGTGCCAAAGTCTCCCACAGCACATTCTCTATGGGTTTACTCAGCCCTAAATGGTCAATAACCTTTAATGCAACCCATTGCTGAAATAGAAATGTCAGAACTATAAAGCAGCCTGTATCAATTCCAGTCCCTTCCAAATAACCAGTTTGACCTATGGATCTAAATACTGAAAATAAATAGGAGTCTTCAGCCACTGAGATGCCAACCATTTCCCTGCTGTTTAGATTTGAACAAAAATGACCGTTTTGGTAAGAATCCCAGTTATCACTCAATAGCAATGAGTGACCGTTTTTCATTATTATTACTTTTTAAACATTGCAGAACTTCTCTACTGTCCTCAGAGTCAGTGACACATAAGTCATTTGGCTGACATTTTAATAAACATCTGCTTTTTTCAGAGCAAGCCACAACAAGTCATCTTTGTTAGGGTTTCCCGGTGTTCTAATGTCATCTCCATGGATATTGCAGTGTGTTCCTGCAGAAACAAAACAAATATAAAACCAACCAGCCCCTCCAGAACTCAGACTGGGATGGAAAGATCTTGAGAGCTTTCATCCCTCTCTGTTCATGCTTCTCGCCCGCAGCTCAGCATTGGTAAGAGTTCACAAGAGGCTAGTATTTGCTTCCTCAGGTGGTGATGTCTTCCTGATATAGAGACAGGTTTCTGGACTTTCCAGGATGGGAATACTGTGGGTGATCAGATCAGTTTAGAAAAGTGATGTTCTTCATCATGACAATTGCTGAATTTCTAATAGCCTGAGGGAGCTGAAAGTGGGTGCCTCAGGAAAAGGGCTTTGGTTTATTGTTGTTCTTTATGATATAGATATTAACTCGTGTTTAGAGTTTAAACTAGAGTGATTCTCTTGCCCTAAAAATGCACATACTTTAACAGTGTGGGATGGTGGGAGTAACACTCTTCGATGTGGTGCGAGAGAGAGACTGCTTTCTCATAAATTGCCAGCTTAAGTAAATAGTGAGTGTGCCAGACAACCAAACCTGTAAAAATAGTTTTGTTTCACTGCTTCTTAATCCGTACTAGCCAGGAAATATTGAGAGACTACGGCAGTAAGACCTGTGTTATACTGTGGAAATATGCTGTTATGACTTAGAGTTCCTGTCAGAGAAACTGGGTTTTTTTCTGAGGTCACAAGGTGAGAAACTTTAGAAAGTGAGAAACTCTCTTATTTGTGAAGGGATATGGGCTCACATTAAATGTTTTCATCTGATAACAAGTATCATTAAATAACTGGGTTTGGAAACCTCAGCTTTTTTTTTTTTTTTTTTTTTGTATTAAACTGCAAAAGTTCACACTGGAAAACTTAAGCAGACTATTTAAACACTGAGCATGTGCTCTTGGAAGTGTGAATTTATGTCGTCTTTGCTTTTATCAGAAGTTATAGAGGGCAGGGGTAACAGCAACATAGTGTCTGGACTACACAATCTCAAAATATAGTGCAGTCAAATAGTGTGCCTTGAAAGTTGTAAATAACCTCCTATGTGCATATACAGAACAGAAACTAAACAAGCTTTATTGCATGAAAATTCCTAGTTTTAATCTAGCACTGACCCTGATCACTTCATTACAGAAGTCCTGCAGTTGTCTGTGGGATGAGATAGTGAACCCATTTTCCAAGGTTTGATGGGATCCTAAAGGAGATCTAAAGTGGTTCTGGGGGGTTGGATTTGATTTTTTTTATTTTTTGTAAATTTTTAGGGTATACCACTTGGCAGCTGCCTCATATAGCTGGGGGTACCAAGTGAGACATCAGTTCTGCAAGAGTACCTTGGAGCTGTGCTGGGGTTTATGGTACATTCGTTAAGGAACACAAATGGACAAAATAACTTAAGGCAGCTGGAAGGTTACATGCTTCAAGGAAAGGGGAATCTCTTAAAAAAATCAGAAAGGAGGCAGGGCTCCAAATTATCTTGAGAGTAATTAAAAAATAATAGTGTCTAGAATTTATAATTAACTTTTTGGCGGTGGATTGAAATGTGCCTGAGAAAGAGGTCAGAGACTTTCTCTGCATTTTTTCAGATGGAGAAGCTGGGACAGTGAACAGTAGGTGATTTGCACCATCCGTGGGAGGTCACGGTGCCTGTGCAGACTCACAGGCCCTCATTCTCTGCGATTACAAACGCTGCACTTGTAGGGCAGCCTCTCACTCAAGAGATAGGTAAGGGTGGCTGAAGGCCAATAAAATACAAAGAACTCAGCAAATGACACTGCTGTGCTTAGAGAAAAAATTAATGAGGGTATATTAATTGCTACTTTGGCAAAAGTTTAATCTTGAACTCTCCTCCAGCTCCCCCCACTACTCTGAGCATGCTTTCTCTGCCTCGTCCCATCGCGTCAGCGCTGAACTCCTGAGCTCTGCTTTGTACATTGCAGCAGGCGATGTTAAGACTCGCATCCATCCCCTGGGAATGCTATTGCTCATCCCTATCTCCTCACATGACAAACTTTGAGGTTACTGTGAAAGCTGCCATATTTTTGGTGTCCCTCAAGCTCTGTATCTGCTTGGCAGCTTTCTGTGATATCCAGCAACCTAACGAAAGGCAGCCGCGTAAGAGCAGTAATACTGCTCCAACTAAAACCCCCACACAGCTCTGCCTCCCAAGGGTTCCCTCTCTCGCTGGTTCCTCTTCTAGGGAGAAGAAATTAAAGGCCTGTCTGCTTTTTGCTTGAGCCAGGCAGCCTAATGCTTCTCTAATGCCTGCAACCCCAGGAGGTTTGCCTCCTAGAGAGGTAGTTGTGCTCTGCGGAAGGGTGGAAATAAAACAGATATTCTTTTTCTTGAAAGCCTTTTTGGCTCCAGAGTCCTCCCAGGAAAGGCAAATACTAAATGTCAGGAAAACATTTGTAATCAATGATTTACAATGACTGCATGTTCAAACCAGTTTAGGCAACAAAAGAGGGCGGGGGGGAGCAAGTATATGGTATATCTATGGGCTTTCCCAGGAGCAAGGACTGGATGGCAGGTACCCAGCCTGGCTGGCTCTGACTGTCTGGAGTAGGGTTAAGGACAGCTGTCTTTGTATCTCCTTCTGAATGGTATGTCTAGATTTTTCCATGGGGAAGCTAAAACAACACGGGGCAGGAGGGGTGAAAGAGGAGCTACCAAATGACAAGGTAGTGAAGCCATCTGGACCCGAGCAATCCTACAGTGCTGGAAAGAGATATAATGATATCAATTCAGCTTGGCGCAAATGTGATAAAGCTCCTCTTTCACCTGTCTGAGCCATTTAAAGCCGTCTTTCTGAGGGCAAAGTTTCATTTTGTGCATTGTCACTGGCAGTACAGGAAAGCCTATCTTTAAAAGGCAATGTCAGCAGGCGTGGACCATGTCTGTGCTCCTGGAGGAGAGGTAAGCAGAAGAGACGCAGAGCAGCTCTTTCTGTGTCTGCTGATCAAAGAGAAAAGAGAAATACTGTCAGTCTATCTTCCAATTCTTTGAAGCAGCAGAAACTCCTGCTATAAAGAGATGGATTAAAACCAGATTGGGACAGAGGGAAGGTACTAATAGGGAAACAAAAATAGCTGGATGAGCTAGCACTAGCTGCCACCCTTTCCTCAGCTATACTTTCTGCCTTACAATGTAAATATAGTTAACAGCTTAGAACTGCTCAACTATTGCAAAAACAGTATTCCTGAACCCTCACCTCAGCCTGAAGAGTGGTTCAGCTCCATCACATGTCTGCTCTTTACTGAGGAACGCCTACACCATTAGCTTTTTGGAAGAAAAATAACTGGCAGTAGTTGTCACCATTCGCCATTTGTTGAACTGTTACTAAGTATCCAGCCAGGAAGCACAAAAATACTGCATAACCCAAGTGTCCATGTGGCATGAAGGGAGAATAATTGGAGCAAACAGCTTGGGAACTGACTATGCACTGAAAAAATGTTTTCCTATGCTACTCAGCAAGTGTTTACGAATAGCAAACAGATTTTCTCTCATCTGAGCAGCCTGAAATTACTTTCTGAAGCAGAAATAGCATGCACATTTCAGGCAATTTACATGTCATAAATTAACCAATAGTTCTGCTTCTGTATACATAAGGACTAGTAGACCTCTTGCAGACCCAGAGTAACATCAGGAAACAGGTTATCCAATGTTAGAACAGGCTGTCCAGGGAAGTGGTTGAATAGCGATTCCTGGAGGTATTTAAAAGGCAGATAGACGTGGTACTTAAGGACATGTTTCAGTGATGGGTTTGGCAGCGTCAGGCAGATGGTTTAACTTTCTGATCCTAAAAGTCCCTTCCATCCTAGATGAATCTATGATTCTATAACATACTTATATTGTACTTATTATAACCAGGATGTGGTGTTTGACAGATAAAGTTTGGGAAGATATGGGCCTGAAGTATTTTGTCGGTCTGGAGAAACCCGTCCTTTTGCCCATTAACCACCTAAAAACATTGCATTTTACTAATCTGTCAGAATTAAAGCTGCTTTCTCCTTTTTACAAGTGGTCTTCTAGCTATATATGGACTTTGTCAGGTGAAAAACTAAGCAGTACGGAGCCAACAGGACCATGCCTTGCCTGACTTTTCAGTACATTGGTGAGTCCACCCAGATCTGCTTGGATAGGCCTGAATATGATCCAGGCTTTGCTGAAGGACCTGAGCCGGCAGGAGATTTTAGATCAGCCGTCACATATAGCTGGTTCCCAAGAAAATAGAGTGGTTTTGACCTGTGCTCTTAAAGGTGTTAATGTGATGTAATTCCAGCTGTCCTGAGACAGAGTTTAAGAAGGTGAAAAAAAACCTTTTCAGTGGCTCAATTCCAAACTGAACTGCAGTAGAGTAGGGTTATATTAAGATATGAACACTTCATGGTGAATCTGCTCTGCCATTGAAGATTGAAACCAGCTGTGGGACCTTGTGAAAATTGCTGGCTAATATAATTGATAAAGATTTGAGTTTTCTCATTGCATTGTTTTAAAATTGTTGACATTTTTGAAGAAATCCTCATTTCTACAACACTTAGTCCCATTAATGTGGTTTTATGCAGCATGTCTTAACTACATACTGAGACATCAGTGATGAATTTAACATTTAGTAATGAATCTGGCAAATTATCAACATTCCTGAAAGTCAAATTACTTCTGTTTTTTCTTTTTCCAAAACTTCATGACAAATAACTGCATTACAATCTACAGTCTTTATATAGTTAAAATAGACTTCTGAGGATTCGTAGCAGAAGTCAATTCGGACTGGTCAGCAGCTGAGTTTTTAATTTTGCAGATTATTCTCTCAAGAAGAATTCAAAGTTTACAGAATAATCTGGAAATTATCAAAGCAATGCAAGCAAATGTGCTGTATCTTTGAGGACTGGACAAAACCCCACATTTTCATCAAAAATCTAAGCATGGAGAATTAATTAAAAAATTTTTTTTAAATGTCACTGTTAGAACTCTCTGTTTCTTAATCATTCCCCAGGATTAGCAGTGTTAGTTCTTTGAGACTGGCAGGAAACATATTGTATTCAACATTTCCCTTTGTAGCGTTTGGACTCTTGCAGGTTTCACAATGTGGCTTTCATTCTTTGCTGCAGTTTTTGAGGTGTGCCTTCCATGAGACAAGGCAGAAATGCAGAACAAATCTTCTGAATGGAAAAACTGGGCTGACAAGTATGACGTTTCTGTGGTTTATATTACCTGTTAGTAAAAACAAACAAGCAAACCCCAACCACATTAGGCAGGGAGAAAGAATAATTTATGCATAAGTTTTCAGTCTTCCAGCATTTTTAATTACCTGGGTTTGGTACTTCACTTCTCATTTTCTTAGACTGAAAAAGCAGATGTTAATGGTCTCTACTAAATACAACTATAAATCCTTCTCATCATTTTGCATTTGTGGTAAATGACATCAATTATTTATGAATTGTTATTCCCTAGTAGAAATAAGGAAATATTTCATTATTCTTTTTTATCAATCCCCTTATGATACCTGTTTCAGTAAATCGTTGCAGAATTGTACAGAAAAGGGCGGCAAAGGCAAACAGAGGCTGTAAGGGATTGATAGCCCTGAGCATGGGTACACTGCTGTGTTACACCCACGCAGTCCTAGAACACACTAGCCAGAGTATTAGAAGTAATGCTTTAACACTCATTTCTTACATCGTATTTGTAACGATCTAAAGGCTGCACCCCTGGAAATAAGTGGATGCCTTGTTTTTGGAAGAGGGAAGGCTGCCAAATGATTAATAAGGGAATGACTGTAATACCGCAGCAATATTAATTTATTTCAGATGCTAAAAGTCAGCATTTGAAAAACAATCACTGCAAGTATACAACCTGCAGCTCAGAAAACATATTCATAGCAAATATCCTGCTAACCCATACCAAATGATACCCAATGAATACTCTAACTTTCTGGTGTTAACATACACTTTAAGACCTCAGAAATAATTTCAGTTTACTATGGGAAATACCCAATGTTTTCATGTATGAAAGCCGAATTAGACACAGTGCCATTTAATACCTGGGGTCATTCAGATATGGGAGATGTTTTCTCCTTTTTGAGAGCAGTGAAGTACAAATTCCTTCTGTATTTATTTATATATATTCCATACTTATTTACAGTGCCTCCTATTTGTCATTTATAGCTTGTATCTGCCTGTCTAACTCTATAATGCTCTTCAAGTACACTTAGCTAGGGTTTCTTCTGAAAAACAAAGGAGACAGGACTTTAAAACCTTATGCAAGAAAAATTATATTGTGTATGAGTAGAAAATGGAAGGGCTTTCCGTGTTATAGAAAGTATGGCTTTTCTTTGATAGCCAGGCAAATAGGCTAATCTTATAAAATTATATACTAGTGGAAATTATTAAAGATGATAGCTGTGGAACAGACTATCACCATGGAGATAAAATAGGCTCTTGTCCCCACCACCTCTTGTGCTCAAATCAGGATCAGTCACAATGGAAATGGGTATATGAGAAGTAAACATTGTAGAGTTGCACAACAAAAAGAAGGGGAAGAAAAAACTCCCCTGATGAGCTGATGAGGAGGTCTAAAGGTGAATGAGGAGGATTGATGATGAGATGGCAGGGCTCCAACACCACCGAGCAGGAATAACTCCTTCCTGTCAGATGTCCCAGGTGGTCCATCCTTGCCTTGGGTGAAGGAACCCATCACTCCCACCTGCAATGATGGGGTTGGGTGGTGAGGTCCATGTGGATGTCCGGAGCCACTGTCACTGGTGTAGGTAGACAGAACCACCCAGGTCCTGTTAAGCCTTTACATTAGGCACATGCTCACTCAGAAAGAGTTGACAGCTGTCTGGGGCAATCTGCTGTTTCTGATGGTTGTCCTTCCTGTCACATGAGGCTGCTCTCCCACCCGCCTTGCTGTGCACCCTGGGAACATGGGGTGCTGCCCTGGGGGTCCCTCTTCTCTCCTCCATTGCCCTGCAGCTCACTGGTGGCATCCCCTTCTGTAACTGCTCCTGGAAAACCATGAATCGAAATTACATGTGTTTTTAGTGTGTCACTAACAGAAATATATCACCATGGCAAATAATATAAACAGTTCCCCAGACGCATCAGGTTAAATGGCTCACCCCGACCATGTCTAGAGAGTTTTGCAGCTGAGGGAACACCACGTAAAGCAAATGCCATGCAAAGCAGCTGCCCATGGAGAAAGTGCCCACAGGCTCCATCCAAGGCCCCCGACCTCCCAGGTGGGATGGTGCAGAGGCAGCGGGCAGCTCCAGAACAGCTTTTCCTGGGAGAGGAAAGGGGGAAGGGGAGCTCTTTCCAATCACCGGGACCAGTAGTCATCCCTTGTGGGGACACCAGGCCATGTGGGTTCCACCCCTTCTGGGAGGGTCACCACAGTCAGGACAGGTACTGTCCTGACTCTCCTTGGCAGGAGGGAGAGAAATATTAGCTTTACTGCTAATTCCCAGGCTTATTACCCAGCTCTTTCCTGACTTCCCCAGTAAAATCACCTTTTAATTGTACAAAAGATTTGCTGTCTGTGCAGGGAAAGTTCCACCTTGGAGAGGGAGTAATTAATTTTCCCAGACTCGGGGAGCTCGATTTTTTTGTTTGTTCTGGCTTCAGGAGGAACCTGACCCATCTGCTGCTTTGCTGAGCAGAAAAGATAATTTCTTCTGAAAACTATCTTTATCATGAAACCCGCCTTAAATGTTGATCCAATCTATGTCAGGCAATGCTTTTCACGCAAAAATAAAATTGGAAAGTTATCTACGTAGCACCATCATTTGGAGAAACTGCTGTGACCTTCTTTTTTGCAGAAATATTTCTTCTACTGGACAAGTATTTTATGCTATTGCCCACTATGTCCTCCAATTCCCATATAAATTGTAGGGGTAATGTGTTTTCACTTTGCCAGAAAATTATAACTACATCCGGCAGCTTTAATTTCTGTGGTAACTTCTTTTTTTCAAGCCAAAGTACTTTTAATTAGATTTAGATTAATTTAGATAGTACAAACATGTTCTAAAAATGTAAGACAGCTGCTCTGTCTCATATGATAAGTGAATTAAACAGGTCGTGTTTTCATTCATCATAGCTGAGGATCAGGTGGCAGGGATGGATTGCAAAGGTAAGATGATTTCTTCTCTAGCAGATGCTGGCAGTGCGTTTGAACATAAAAGGATGCCATTAAACTGCTGAACCTTAAGTGACAGCACAGAGTTCCTTTGCACAGAAGAGTTGTCTTCCATCTATGATGACAAGGGAAAGTGTTCATGCCATCAAGAATGATCTGCTTCTAAGCCTTTCTTATGTGTACAGAGGTATACATACCTCTGAGCATAATGTATGTGAGTCAACTTCTTGATGGGTTTCCTTATGGAGAGTAAAGATTTTGGGGGGGTAAAAAGCATGGAGAGGAAGCCAAATTACAGATGATATAATACCCTATTGATGAAAACTATGATAGTCAGATGGGCTTAGGAAACAGGATGTAAGTCCTCATCCACATTTTGATTCATACCAAACCTCGGAGAGGCTTCCATCTGGGGCTTTGGTTTGGCCCCATATGCAGATCTGCCTCCAAACATTGTTCTTAATCTGGGTTCACTGTGTGACCAGCCCACTCTTCCAGGTTACAGTACTAGCTTCAATATCAACAGTTAATAGCATTTGTGTCTTCATTCTGTTTTAAAAACATGACTGAGAATTTTTTTCAGGTTCTGTTTTTGTTGACAAAATAGGCTGCAAAAATAAAAAACTTTACTTCCATTGTTTTGAACAAGAATGTTGAAGACTCTGCTGCTTCTACCATTTGGAGGTATTAAAAAGATGAGTAGGTGTGGTGCCGAGGGACACGGCTTAGTGGTGGTTTGGGCGGCGTTAGGTTAATGGTTGGACTCGATGATCCTAAAAGTCTCTACCAGGCTAGATGCTTCTATTAAAGCTGGAGTGTACCTCTATTTTTTTTCTTACTGCTTCTGACAAAGGGGCTGTAGATCTCATTAACCCGGCTGTGAGCCTGAGATTTCTAAAAAGCAGGTAAGACTGACTCTTAGGTGCCAGGGAAAGCTATTGCGTAATTGAGTTTTCACTTTGTTGGTGCATATCTGTGTAAGGAATCTGTGGCTTTCATGGATGAGCATGTGCTATCTTGCCTTTCTTGCATGGCTCTAGGTAGTTGTAGTCTCCATTTTGTGGTTTCTTTAAAGAAAAGAAAAAAAAAACCAACAAAAAAACATGCTTCCTTCCTTGCCACACATTATGAACAACAGCTCTGACTAATTTAAAAGTTTTTTGTTTGTTCGATGCTGAGGAGAAGATACTGTAATGAGAAAAATAACTAAAAGAAACAAATTTTACATTTAATTCTGCGTGCAGTAAAGTCATAGCTGTCTCCTGGGAATTGAACTTTCTTTTCTGGTGAGAACAGCTCCCAGAAAGTTTGTGTATGGATGTCTTTTAATGTATCACCCTTATTATTCTATAAAACTCACCTAAAATGAGGACAGTAGCTATGACTGTTCAGCACCTTTTTCTATATTATTTCAGTATTTCCTTCTTTAGGATTTGGAAACAAATTGCGTTGCTATGATAATGCAATCTCCTGACAGCATTGGCAGCAGCAAACTTTAGAGATGTACGAAAACGGTGTCTTCATATTGTGGATGGTGTAGAAGGTGATAAGAAGCNTGAACATAAAAGGATGCCATTAAACTGCTGAACCTTAAGTGACAGCACAGAGTTCCTTTGCACAGAAGAGTTGTCTTCCATCTATGATGACAAGGGAAAGTGTTCATGCCATCAAGAATGATCTGCTTCTAAGCCTTTCTTATGTGTACAGAGGTATACATACCTCTGAGCATAATGTATGTGAGTCAACTTCTTGATGGGTTTCCTTATGGAGAGTAAAGATTTTGGGGGGGTAAAAAGCATGGAGAGGAAGCCAAATTACAGATGATATAATACCCTATTGATGAAAACTATGATAGTCAGATGGGCTTAGGAAACAGGATGTAAGTCGTCATCCACATTTTGATTCATACCAAACCTCGGAGAGGCTTCCATCTGGGGCTTTGGTTTGGCCCCATATGCAGATCTGCCTCCAAACATTGTTCTTAATCTGGGTTCACTGTGTGACCAGCCCACTCTTCCAGGTTACAGTACTAGCTTCAATATCAACAGTTAGTAGCATTTGTGTCTTCATTCTGTTTTAAAAACATGACTGAGAATTTTTTTTCAGGTTCTGTTTTTGTTGACAAAATAGGCTGCAAAAATAAAAAACTTTACTTCCATTGTTTTGAACAAGAATGTTGAAGACTCTGCTGCTTCTACCATTTGGAGGTATTAAAAAGATGAGTAGGTGTGGTGCCGAGGGACACGGCTTAGTGGTGGTTTGGGCGGCGTTAGGTTAATGGTTGGACTCGATGATCCTAAAAGTCTCTACCAGGCTAGATGCTTCTATTAAAGCTGGAGTGTACCTCTACTTTTTTTCTTACTGCTTCTGACAAAGGGGCTGTAGATCTCATTAACCCGGCTGTGAGCTTGAGATTTCTAAAAAGCAGGTAAGACTGACTCTTAGGTGCCAGGGAAAGCTATTGCGTAATTGAGTTTTCACTTTGTTGGTGCATATCTGTGTAAGGAATCTGTGGCTTTCATGGATGAGCATGTGCTATCTTGCCTTTCTTGCATGGCTCTAGGTAGTTGTAGTCTCCATTTTGTGGTTTCTTTAAAGAAAAGAAAAAAAAAACCAACAAAAAAACATGCTTCCTTCCTTGCCACACATTATGAACAACAGCTCTGACTAATTTAAAAGTTTTTTGTTTGTTTGATGCTGAGGAGAAGATACTGTAAGGAGAAAAATAACTAAAAGAAACAAATTTTACATTTAATTCCGCGTGCAGTAAAGTCATAGCTGTCTCCTGGGAATTGAATTTTCTTTTCTGGTGAGAACAGCTCCCAGAAAGTTTGTGTATAGACGTTTTTTAATGTATCACCCTTATTATTCTATAAAACTCACCTAAAATGAGGACAGTAGCTATGACTGTTCAGCACCTTTTTCTATATTATTTCAGTATTTCCTTCTTTAGGATTTGGAAACAAATTGCGTTGCTATGATAATGCAATCTCCTGACAGCATTGGCAGCAGCAAACTTTAGAGATGTACGAAAACGGTGTCTTCATATTGTGGATGGTGTAGAAGGTGATAAGAAGCTTAGAGGAGAAAATAGCTTGGGGGAAAGGAGGATTAACCTTTCTAACTGAGAGTGGAACAGATAGCAAGAAATTATATTTTGCCTGAATTACATTCCTAGTTTGAATGCATTCAAATCTGGAGGAGGATGTTCTGGGGGAGGGTGCGTGGGAAGGAGCTGTAGTTCTTGTATTTTGCACTCTGGCTGCATTTGCAGAGGAGACAGTAGCTGATACGGAGCTGTTTTGCTTAAGTAATGTCTCTTCTTATTGGGAAGAGTGATTTATTTAAAGAAAAAAAAAAAAGGCAAAAAAAGTCTCCTCCCTGCACTTCCATTTCTGGCAGCTTTTCCTTCCTGATCTGCCTCGTCTTTCTTTGGGCTGTTCCCCAGAAACAGCTCCTGGCAGAGGGGCTGGCCGGGGCGAATCCACCGGCAAATGGCACAGGCACCAACAGCTGACTCCCAGCTGTTGATCTTGGACAAGGACAACGAAACGCAATCCTCTTTTGGGGGGAATTGTGAGTCTGATCATTTTGGTGCTGTTCCAACCCAAACCTAACCCAAACACTTCTGAATTCTCCGTGAAAGGGAGCAGCGCCTTCAGGGAGTGGGGACTCACTGGCTCTCCTGGAGCTGTGAGACTTCAGCTGTGAAGGAGGTTATACGGTGGGCTCTCCTCAACTGGCAGAGCCGGTGACCACAGGCTCCTGGGAAGCCAGACTGCTTGTGAATTGGGTTTTTGTTCCCCTGGCAGCCCTCCTCCAGGTGAGCTGGTTGGGAGCAGGGAGCCAGAGGTGCTGCGGAGCGGTGCCGGGGCACTGGGAGGGGAGTTCACCAAAAGTGTGCCAAACAGGCAGGCAGGGAGCCGGGCAGGTTTCCAGCAGACCTCCCATTTCCAGGTTAGCGGCAGCAGGAGTTTCACGGTGCCAAGAGCATCTCTACCAGGGTCGGTCTGACAGATAAGCTACGACCTGAGCTCTGCAGCGCTCCTTCAGCTGGGCAGGAGGCCAGGTCTCTGCATGGGTGACTTGGAGAGCACAAACCCCTTGAGGCTTAGAAATCCCAGCCTGAACTCTGCCTTTCCAGGGTGACTGCCATACAGTTTAGAGCTGTGTCCCAGCATGATTTCCTCTTCCTCAGCAGAAAACTAAAGGATATTGCTAATGGGAAAATTAAGTGTTTAAACTTCACTGCTTCACCTTAGCGTAGCAGTTGTGCTGATGGTGTCTGAGGTCTCGGCATTCAACCACAAACCTCCCCATTGCTAATGCCTCTTGTCCTTGCTTCAGGGAGGGTCAGCGTTCTTCCTCTGCTTCTTCTCAGGACTTTCTTAGCCCATGCGTGGCAGAACTCCGGTTGCCCTACTAAATGTTTTAGAAAACATCACTTCAAATAAAATCTCCAAGGCTTAATTTAGACAAGAATATTTAAACTTTTCCATAGACATGAAGTCACCAGTTGGCACTAATCTGTGTTTATAGAAATAAAATCTGCTGGTTATTATTTGCTTTTCTGTTGGTTAAGCTCCTTTAACCCATGCTGCCTTCCACGCCATCCTCCATTCAGTGGTAGCCTGAAAAGTGGTGAACTTCTAGATCAGTTGGTATTTCAGTGGTTGAGCAACTTCCACAACTAAATAGCTTTAAAAGTACCAAAGTCAGACTTGAATGATACTTCTTGTGCTTGGCTTCTAGATTAACCATCTCTGGCTATGCCTGAATCCCTTTCTTCAGCCCTTCAATTTGAGAGCAATGGCAGGAATCTAAAGCAAATATTACAGCATTATCATGGGAAACAAAGTTTGATTTCATAATAATAGCTTGTATCAAGAAAATTATTTGGAAGTGATATTTAATGAAGCAGTAAAGAAAAGTACATCTTGGGCCCCAAGTTACACTTCAGAGACTTGAGCAGATGCAATGATCTATTCACAAAGAAACTCTAGATCAACTCATTCACAAACCAACTCTTAAGTATGGAAAATATTTGGAAGAGATTTATAAAAGTTGGCAATCAGAATCTACTGGTTTGCATACATTGATACATAGACATAAAGGGTAGAAAGAAATTAAGATTACAATGCAAATGCTTTTGCATTTTTCACCTACTTGTAATAGATTTCTAGATATTTGTGACAATGAAACTGTGGGAAGTAATTTTAAAAAAAAGTATTATTGAAAGGTGATCAAAATCTAATATTCCAAATCAATGTTCCAAACGAGGATGGTAATCATTAAAACTGAAAAAAATAATATTAAATACAAAGAACTTATCTTGAATGGGTATCTTAAATTGCATATTATTTCTGTGACTTTTAGGAACATCAAAATCAGCATGCTTTTTTAAGCAATGTCCAAAGGAGAGTGAAAGGACTTCATTGTTAATATTTGTGGTGTAAATGTTTCTAAGCATTAAAGGGCAGGCTGTGTTGTTTATATTGGATTTAGATCCAAAGCAGCTCCTGAAGCTGTTTTTTCAGGTGTTAAACTGCACGTAAAGACACCACATTACTGAATATTGCAATTGTACCATAAATTATCAGATTATAAGAAGAAGACAATACACTATTATTGTAAAGAAGAGCTATAATGTATATGAATCTTCTCCAGTTACCAATAACATGACAGTCACAAAATTGAAGTCTGAGTATTTTCATGTTGTCTGGCCCTGGAGTGTGAGTTTACTTTAAATGTATTTTCTATCTTGTGTGTTGTTGAGGTGTGCAAGTATTTACAGTCAAATGGATCTGAGCACATGACCTGATCCAGGACCTTGGAGGTCAGAGGAAAAGCCATAATTTCTTTTCTGTCTATCACTAGGTTTTGGGGGCATAGATATTTATAGATGTAAGGGGGCATAAGATTTTTGCAGTATAAACTTGTCATTTTATAGAGGTATACAGAGAGTGGTTGTTTACTTTCAGATGTAAATCAGAAGGCATAAAGAGACATTAGGACAGCAATTTCTAGCTGATAGATTCAGTATGAGACCATGCACTCAGGATGGCTATTTCAAAGCAGATGAAAAATTTTGATCCATATTTAGCTACAGCTTATTTGCAGGCTGCAGCTGAATCGGTCAACAGCTGATGCAAGTTGTTTTAAGTGAGCAAGGGGGGCCCACCCTCCCCATACCTCTACTTAATTGCAGAAAAACTCATAGAAAATACTGCTTCATATTTTGAAGAAACCATCATGTAACCTTCAGTTACTTTTTGCTTTAATCCAGTTTACATGTCTGACCCTTAAAGGCAAATAAAGTTAAGAAAATGGGAATGTTTATAATTTTCTTCTGCAATTGATACATGGTATTTTTGATTGTGTTGTCCTGGAAACCTAAGTCATGGCTTACGTTCCCAATATCGTATAAGAGACTTTCAATGATTGCAATTTTACTGGCTCAAAGTGCATGGATATTTCAAAGTGGCAGCATCCATCTGCAATCTCTACAATCAGCCAGCAGTACATATCTCAAAAGAATGATGTCCAGAATGAAAATATATTGTTTTAAATCATAACAATATTACTGAATCTCCCACATGTTATTCTCATCTCTTGGGAAACAATTAAATTTAGCTTAACATTCAACCTAGTCATCATAATTGGCCTTGCCTACCCTAGACTTTGGCTAGAGAATTTTGGATCTCTGTAAAATATATTCCCTGTAGCTCTGGTCTCCCTTTTCTGACACCAGGTGTGGTATAGGTTTGGACTGCAAGTGCCTACAGTGCAATTAGGAAATTTCCCTTCTTGTTTTATAGAATCATAGAATGTTTGAGTTGGGAGGGACTTTATAGATCATCTAGTTCCAACCCCCCTGCCATGGGCAGGGACACCTCCCACTAGACCAGGTTGCTCAAAGCTCCATCCAGCCTGGTCTTGAACACCTCCAGGGATGGGGCACCCACAACTTCTCTGGGCAACCTGTGCCAGTGTCTCACCACACTCACAGTAAAGAATTTCTTCCTTATGTCGAATCTAAATCTTCCCTCTTTCAGTTTAAAACCATTACCCCTCATCCTATCACTACACTCCCTGATAAAGAGTCCCTCTCCATCTCTTCTGTAGGTCTCCTTTAGGTACTGGAAGGCTGTTTAAGGTCTCCCCAGAGTCTTCTCCGGGCTGAACAACCCCATCTCTCTCAGCCTGTCTTCATAGGAGAGCTGCTCCAGCCCTTTGATTGTTTTCATGGCCCTCCACTGGACCCGTTTTGTCTTGCCAGAGGTTGTAGCATTATTGTTCTTAGATTCATTGGACTGAATTGCTAAAAAATAGGAGGAATTTGTGCTTTTATGTTCAGGCAAAGAAAAGTTCTCTAAATCTGACTAACAAAAGCACATAGTTCTGATGGTTGTTCCCTCACCACTATTGGTCTACATTTGTCCTTGTTTGCAAGATGCTTTGTTTTCCCCCCAGGATTTCCTTGATAACCTGATACAGAACAATTTTGAACTTTTTTTTTTTTTAAGTATTGTTTGAATTTTCGTATGCTTTATAATCTATCTATCTATTTGGGTGTGAATGTGAAAGTGAAATATCTAAGTAGCATCTTAGTTCCTGCTATCTTCAGTGGACGCATGTGTCATCGTTCTTAAAAAGATCAATCTTACAAAAAATTTGTGAGTGAGCAAAGTTTAAGAAATTTTTTTTGTGGATTTGTCTGTTTCTTTCTTAATCCTTGCTGTAGGCTATCCAAAGAGTGTTTTGTAATAGTAAATGCTAGGATGCTTCTTGTACCTGAGCTGTGAAGCAGCAGCGGAAGAAAGTGAATTGACAAAATCCCAGCTACACGTTAGATAGGGAAAAGGAAAGGTTTCATTCTCTGTTGGGACTATTGGAATGACATAGAGTAAGGAGGAATTGGGAAATGGTGGAAGGAAAAATGTTTTTTTTTTTGCTCTTTTCCTTTTGGATAGCTTTTTATTGCTTCTCAAAGCCATAAACATGGGCCAAAGATGATTTAGGAACTGAAACTCCTTCCGTGTCTTTGTTTCCCCTTCCTGGATGATATCTTACAGAAGGATCCTTATGAATGAAAGCCCCTTTTTCTATTTCCATGCTTCTTGTTGCTGGCCCTGGGCTCCCACTGAAGAATTCAGGGGAAAGAAGATGTTTCACTGCTTTCTCTTGCTTGTAGTGTCTTCTGTTGGGATTAAAGATCTATTTTCTATAATCTGTCTCCTTAAGGTATGTTAAAGCTTTAATCGTTGTTCCAACAGACACTCAGTTTTTCTTAATAGGATGATTGGAGATTGTCATTGCTAAGCTTGTTATATGTTTGAAGAGTCTTACAACATTTGTTGTGGTTCAAGAGAGCAGAGGAAGTCTTGAAAGAAACATCTCTTCCAGATCATGTCTACATAGTCCCTTGGAAAGGGGCTTCTTTAATGTTGCTTCTGGGCTTGACTATCACTTTATTAACCAGGACAGTAAGTTCAGTTTTATCACCACTGTACCCATGCTTTTCATGATTTAAATGTCCAAAAATATTCTGAAAATGAGGAAACATATTATAGAATGAAAAATTTTGAGGACATCTAATATGGAAAGGTTAACTCTTTTTGACTTTAGTGTCTGTCTCTTTTATATGCCAGAACTGGGCATATAAACATGAATAAACTGTAGCCTGAGCAAGGAAATCATTACTGTGATTGTTAAATTTGGCATCACTAGCTGGTGATCACACTGAGACAACTAATAATCCGTAGTGGCCTTAACCTGTGACTATCAGACCACAGTTTGATTGACCGCACAAAATGATAGTGACAGTGTAAGTTATCGCTACAATATCAAGCAAGGCTGATATTAATCAGCCACATCAACTCCTAATGAAGCAATAGCAGGGCTGACATTGAGATGACTTCTTTGCATTTGATCAGAGAGTCTCAATGGTTCAAATTTGCCCACCCAATCTGTGGGTAACTGAGAAAAACATGCTTTCCTGCTCTATATAAATAATATATTAAATAATATACTATTATGACCTTAAAAGATGAAGACGCTAAGGTGTAAAATATGCTTGTTATCTAGATTGTTTGTATTGCCACTCATTATTTATTTTTATTTTGCTTTCTTTTTCTTGTCCAATTTTACAGAAAGCTTTTTAGAACTCGCAGTGTTTTAGCCCAAATATCTTGCTTAACTATTATCAGGAAGCACTTACTCGAAAAAAACATTGTGAGGTGATTAATGTGGTAATTCTTCCTGACAGGTAGAGGGTTAAACTCATTATAAGTTCCCATCACTAAAAGGGGGAAGGATTTATTTTTGTCCATTGTGAACAAGGTGGTTTTGATAGAGAGAATACCAAGAAGCTTTTTGGTCACCCGGAACATCAGTCTATTTGCCAGGAACTGCGTGGACTGCTCTAGTATGAAATTGTAATAGCTGAGCAGCTGGTTTAAAATGTCTGGAAAGGAATGTAACTCTTGGATTATCTCAGCAAGCAATTACGAAAGAGCAGTAATTTATAAGAGGGGTTGATTCTGCATTTCTTAGGCGTGTAAATCCAGTATAAGAGTAATTTTAGAAGAAACTGCCACTAGAACCATTTTTTCCTTGAAAGAAAGAGCTTGGTGCTATCTATGTATGAAAACTAATGTCTTCTTGAAGCTATTCATAACAAAAGTGACTTTTGGTCAAAGCATGAATTTCAATTGAAATAGTGATCGAAATGCCAGCTGGGTTCAAAAGGCCACCTGGGGTAGACTTGTCTGTTGGCATCATATCTGGTGGGCTTCTCTGCATCCTAGGCTTGCCAGAGACAACAGTTGTAGGCTAGTTGCAGCAGGGGATGTCCCTGGAGCTGCCAGGTTTGTGGGTTTGGGCCAGCCCCGCTGTATTCACACAGTTACACGCTTTTTTAGTTAATGGATTTCTCAGAATTCTTCCTCTGCAACAAATTTCAGGGACTCTGCTTCTCATCCTGCGTAGGAGCTGAAAATCCCAGATCTTCCTGGTCAAATGGAGATATTCTGTATTTTGAGCAGACTCACTCCACTGTAATTAGGCTTTATCAACTATAAACCATGTACGGCTGTTTCCAGGGAGTACAAAAATGAGTAACCAGCTGGACATTCTTAGCATGTCACTTTATACTGATACTTATTGCATGTGGGAGTGATAATGGTCTGTTGCTGACCCATTTAATGAAAACTTGGGTAGGTGATGCAGCTCTGAGTCTGTTTGCAAACAAACAGCCCGCGGCAGATCTGCCTGTGAGGCAGACTGTAGGCTGGGATTTGTGCGGGATCATTATGCATGTGTAGGCAGTTAAGATATTTGCGGTGAAATCGTGGCCTCATTGAAGTGGGTGGCAGCTTTCCCACTGCCTTCAGTTTGGCCAAATACTAGCTTTTCTGTTGGTATTTACCCAGAACGCTCAACCAAGTTCAATGGAGATTAAATGGCATAAAATTCAGCATGATGCTGCGGCCCTACTAAATGAGCTCTGAAATCAGTTGATATACATAGGGTTTGTATTTATTCCACTGTCTAAATTTTGTGGCAGTTTTCATTCAGAATAGTTTCAATTCAGATATGTGGAGATTGTGTGTAGTTCTCTGTAGGCATTCACAATTGTCTTGCTAAACAGTTCCCTGAGCAATAAGTATAAATGATAAATGCCAGCGATACGGCGAAACACATAAGCTTCCAGGGCAAGATGAGCTACAGATGCATGATGGACTAAAATATATTTTTAAAGCCTCTCTCTTTCATGTGTGTTTCCCACAGAATATGATTGATAGAAAGAGGAAAGCCTGATTTTCGGTACTAAAGCAGCAACGTCCGTGTATTATGTGAAGGCAGAACTTGGCTCTATGTTTTTGTGTTGATCTGAATGTGCTGAGACTCCTCAGGGTTCAATTCCAGGCAAGGAAACACTCTCACATGAAGTCTATGAATTATTATGGCTTTATAACTGTGGGATATAAAAATCCCAGGTATTTCTGTGCTTTTAAAGGATTGCAGGTTTTCCAGCAGAGTATAGCAAGGATTGGTGAATCTGTGTGGAGAGGGCATGTAATCTCTGGAAAGAGGGCTATGTAATTATCACCCACAATGCCGTTCAGTCATGCTGTCCTTACCGTGACATATCCATCTTAGATTGTAAGATATATAACTGTGCCTTATCATCAAAATCTATTTCAACTGGTATGGCTTAGATCATCCTGTTTTCTCATTTGTCTCTGGTATTTCCTGGTCTTTAAATCTCCAGACCACCTGGGGCTCTTAACCCCCTTTAATAAATAGGTCCATCACATTTTCCTCGTGTTCAAAAATGTCGCAGCTGCTTCCAATATGCTACGCAGGGATCATAAAAATAAGTACAGTATAAAACATTATTATAGCCCTATTTCCAGTTTCTCCAGCATAGCTCATTTCAAGACATTAGCCGTTCTGCAAACTCTGTGCTGTGATTATTCCTTCCAATCACTCTGTCTTAAAATATCAAAAATTGTCAGAAACTGGTGCGTGTTGTTTGGGTTTTCTATTACTAATCTGGTCATTCTTTCTCACATCAACGGGGATGATATAAACATCTCTGCAGAGCCCAGGGTTTTATTCAAACACGTTGCAGGGTGTTTTCAGGAGTTAACAACACGTGGGGGACGCTGGCCCTGTTGAGTCTCAGCAGCAACATTTACCCTGACCTGAGCAGGGGCCAGGATTTTACCCAGTGCACATGGAATGTACATTGTTTACAAATAGCAAGCAGCTGAACACAAGGAGCAAATGGTTGAGAGGTTCCTAATTTGTACTTAACCTGCAGTATAAGTAGACATCTGCAGATCATTATGCGGAAATAAATGCATCGCGTATCAGGTATAGCAAATGTAATTCTCATCCATCATCTGTTGTGTTCTGTTTTGTTTCCGTTGTTGTTTTCCAAAATAACTTCAGAGGTGCCATTGCATAGACTCAAATCAATGTATGTGCTAGTCAACAATAATCTTTTTAGCCTATCATATTCATAGTTCCTCCTCCTGGAGAACAAAGTTTTGTGTTGTGATTTAGGAAGGAGAAAGTGCAACAATAGCACTTTGTTGGCTCCCAGTGCTTGATGACTTACGTCTAAGGCTGTATGTGGCATTAATACGCTTTAGCTGATCCTTTTCCAAGACCAGGATAACATTTTAGGCCCGGTGCCTGTCACCATGCTTCTTCAGTGCAGATGGCTACAGTTATCACCAGTTCTCAAGCACTGTCCTCCTCTCTGTGAGAGCAGGAATCATCCTTCTTGCAGACCTTGCTTGCAAAAGGGCTGACACACAGTGAGATTTACTACACCTAAATAATCCCAACTGGCAAACAGCAGCCCTGTACAGCAGAAACACGGGCACCGCCTGTAGAAGGCTTGCTTTTCCTGGCTCTGTTCTCCCAGTCCCTGCTCCAGGAAGGGACGGGAGCAGAGAACCTCAAAGGAATTTCCATCCTGACACGTGCTGTTGTCCAGGCAGTTCAAAGCTTTGGAAGTTTCAGAAATGAAACACATGTTTCCAAGAAAGAGATGTATTCCTTCTCTCATTTTAAAACCATGGGCTACATGCAAAAGCCCTATTAATAACAAATTACCGTGGGCCTTTTCTGTTGAGGTAAACTTTGAAGTATGTACTTCTGCACATAATTCCATCTTCTTTTCACAGGTCATTTTTCTTGCTACATTTGCTATTTTTCAGTGCCATCAGTGACTAAATAACCCTCACAACCAAACTTCTCTCAAGCAGTCCCGTTCTGAGATTGGTGTGCCCAGTCCAGAATGCAGACATGTTGCCATGGCAACACAAAGTGTCATCATAACAATAGGCTATGACCTCACAGGGGCATCACAAAGAGGAACAGCTGAGAACTAGATACAAAGGCCCTATTTTCACCTAAATAGGGTTTAATAACAGACAGCATGGAAAATGAGAACTGCAAATGATATTTTGTCTCCTACAGATTATTTTCTTTCCAGCTTTGCTTCTCTGCAAACTGCTAAATTCTTTTAAAAAGCTGGAAATCTGTTCTTAATCTAGTCCATTTAAGCTTAAGTATTGCTGCAAAAGCTGATCATAACAAATGGATAACAAAAATGATCCTCCCTTAGAAATACTTCTGAAAGTTTACCTAGAGAATGGCAGGGTTTTCAAATGAACTCTGTCGTCTTTAACTAAATTTTCATCATTATTTTAATGTTTCTCTTTCCTTCACACAGATGAAAGGCACTGATTACAGATGTAATCACTGATCAGGTGGTTCAGTGCTATCTCCACTAAGAAAAGAAATTAGTTTCTTGAGATACATTAAAAGTTACAAGTTTGACTCTCAAAATGGTGACTGATAAATTGGGAAATGGGCAAAGTGTTTTAAGAACTTTTAATGATCAGAGAGCCAGACAGAAGTCAATGGAGTTATTTTAGATGTAGGAGCACCCACAATCCCAGCCTGGCTCAAGATTTTCACTAATTTTTTAATACTAGATTTCCATGTTGTGCCTGAAGTTTATTTGCAGGATTCAACTCAAATATATATTCAGTAACGAAAGGTCATCTACTGCTCTGTCTTCTGCTTTAGCCCTGGTTTCTAGACTTAGAATCATAGAATGGATTGGGTTGGAAGGGATCTTAAAGATCATCTAGTTCCAACCGCCCTGCCATGTGCAAGGATACCTCCCACTAGATGATGTTGCTCAAAGTCCTATCCAACCTGGCTATTTTAAGACTTCTGTTAACTTGTGTTAAGACTGTCTATAAATGCCACAGTGGATTAGATATTATTACCAAACACCCTAAACATCCCATTTTCTCTCAGAGTAAAAATGGTATCAAATTATTTCCACCCATATCTCCATTTTCCAGAACATGTTTGCACTATTCAGCATGAGGAGTTCAGCTCATGAGCTAATTGCAACAACCTAATGCATCCAGCAAATCTGGCTCCTTTCCATTTGCATGAATCATTCACAACTAGGCCTGGATCTCTGTGAATGTGTACGATCACTTATTTTTAGTAAGCTCCTTGTCAAGAAAGTGTTGACTTGTCTGCTGGGTCCCTTGGGTTCTCCTGCTCTCAAGTGCCAGTAAACCTCCAGTACCACCAGCCACAGTGCTGCTGTGGTGCCTTTCCAATTAGCAAGGATAATGTGATGAGCAACCACTCATGGTTTTCAATGCCAAGAAATACTAAAACATATCATCTGTGAAATCTGAAAGAGACTTCTTGTTGTTGTTGTTGTTGTTAAGCCTGGACAGCTCTGGATTGTCAGGAGTCCCCCTCCATCACTAGGGATAAAATTTTCTCCCACTTCCAAAAATGGTAGTGAAGCTGGAAATGAGGACTGTTTTGTTCTGGTGTGATGATAAAAGTGAGAGGTTTGCTATGTTTGCACATCATGCTTCTATTCCTGAGATGACTGTTTTATGAACAACGGTAAGGAAATTAAACAGGATTTGAATTTGCCCTTCACGTTATAAACAGTTCTAGTATTTACAATGCACTTTGCACTTCACTCTATTGTAGCAGGAATAGTATTGAAGTTGCCTAAAGATTTCCATTAGCCCAGGCAAGAGAGATTCATAAGTATGTGTGTATATAATCTTTGACTTACATGAAAAATCAGATAGTTGTTGTAATTCTTTCCATATTCATTTTTAGATATATTAAAAAGAAGCTCAAACTTTTCAGTGCAGGTCAGCCTTTGGGTCCAGTTTTCTACCTTTTTTTCCTTTTTTGGCTGTTTATTTTGAAATCAGGAATTTTAAGAAAGCTCTAGTGTGAGGCTTAAACTTTGAACAGCCACAGCTATACAAGCATTTGCAGATGGCTCCACACAGACCACTGGATCAGCAAAGAGCACTGGGAGAAGCTCACTAGCTCCAACCTCCTCATGCAGGAATCTCTGGTCGACAAACTGAGTCTGAGGGTACCTTTCTAAGACTTGTTGATTGTCCCTGGGCTATTATTTGGGAGAGAACATTTTTGCCTTTAGTTTTTGTCTTATCAGGAGAGTACATTTGTAGAGGCCATGGCTTTTTCTTTTGTGGTGTGCTTTTTTTTTGCTTTAAAAATTAAAAAGTAAAAATTAAAAAAAAAACTTTTTTTCTCCTGTGCTTGTAAGAATAGGGCTTTCTGTTTGGCATGGTTCATTTTTATAGGAATATTTTTAATGTGGAAATTAGATTCTTTTTCCATCTCTCGGGCCAGTGCCACGATAGTATAGCTAAGACGTTAAGTGAACTGAGAATAAACTGTAACACTGTTTAAACCTAGCATCATAACTTAGCAGAAGCTGGACAACTGCTTTGTCTGAAAGCTAACCTTGTTTTAGAAGTAGAGCTGCTGTGTCAGGTGAGAGGGAGGCACGGGTAGAAGAGCTATCTGTGGCTAATCATCCCATGCTTACAGGACTTTCATCTCCAGCTCTCCATGGTGTTGGATAAACTGTAGGAGTCTGGGTTGATGAGCCTTTGAAACTATAGGCAAGCCTCAGAGAAGCACCCTAAAGAACTTCAACTTCACCCTCCCTCACCATGAAGAGCAATGGGTGCCATCCATATACCCTGAAGAAATCTTTCTTCCAACTCTGAGCTCCAGCTTGGATCTCTCCCCTCTCACCCTAGGGTTCCATTTTATTCGCTATCCAAATATCTAAGGATCCTACATAACTGAGAAGACAATCTAAGCTTTCTTCTGTTCTACCACTGAGTGTCTTTAAAATTAGAGTTGCTTAACTTTTCTATGCCTCATTTAACAGATGCAAAAATAGATGCACATTGCTTTTTAGTCTTGAACTGAGGTACCTTTACTCCAGTACTCCACATCCCACCACAAGCACCACTGTAGGCCATGCAAGAATTCTGCTGCATGCATTTGTAGAGTCATTTACTTTCCACACTTGGCCTTATTTGCATTTCTAATAGATCATAACTTAATCTTGAAGCTTAATCTTGAAAAGCTTAATTATTAAAAATGTTCTCAGAACTTAATTAAAAAATCTGGACACTTTGGCATTGATATAAATATTCAAAATAATTCTGAAGATTGCTAAATTTTTGACAGCAGAAATGGCAATCAGGGCAAGTCCCTGGATCCATAACCATCCTTTTTGTCTTGCAATCCTACACTAAGTTTTTTCTAAAGTGCGTGCTACTTTGTAATATCCCATCTTAAAATGGACTGAGCAATCCTACACCCACACCATGAGAGATGGTGGTCTCACATCAAGTGAGACCAATCTACCAATTCAAAGTTAGAATGATCTCTGCTATATTTTACTATCCATTAATTACAGAAATGCTGTGTGGCTCAAGATATCTGAAGGAGACACTGGTCATGTATTTTTATATTTTCTTCCTATTGGTTACACTAGCCCAGTATTTGCTGTTATAGCAATAGACACTTTGCATATTCAGTTAACATTATGTGGTTACAAAATGAGATATGCAATTACTTCACCACTGCAGTTTTGCTACCAGTAAGCCTCACTTATCTGCAGCGAAAAAGTTTACTATTAAGATTCCTTTTTTCAAAAACTGAACTAAAGTACAATAGCAATTCTGGATTGCACTGGATATGCCACCGGAATGTGTATTCTCAACAAAATCAGGTTAATCCAGAAGAGTTTATTAGGTGGTCCCACTCCTCAGAGTAGCAACGTGGAAGGGGACTAGTATTCCTGAAACACTAATAGAAATTGTACATGGAGGAAATGCTGCATTTCCTTTGTTCTTTACATGTTCTATAAATATTTCATGTTTTTGTTAAAGCTGTGTTATTTCTGGAAGTATGCCTACTCTCTTCTTTAATTTTTCCCGAATCCTTCAGGGCTGTAGATAGCTTGGGATACACAGAGATTTAGCATTCCATATTTATGCTCTGTTAATAGGCACCACATGAAGATTAGGAATGTAAACTGGTTGTGAGGAACAGAGAGGGAAATTTTTAGCATGTCTAAAAAAAGACTAGACTTAGAGTCCTTTTGGTGAAAGACATTTCTATTACTCATACTTGTGACTTTCAATCCTTCTGGCAGAAAAAAAGAATGAGAAAGGTCATCAGAGCATCCTAGACTTGATCAGATATTGGAACAGCCCTGCTGAGTTTTGCATCTTGACACTTTGAATTACAATAGAGGAATTTTTAGCAACAAACCTTTCCTGTTCCATCTCTGTATATTCGTTTATCAGAGTCAGTGGTTGTCCCAGCTTCTCTTGATCATAGCCAGCTTCTATCCCTTGGGAGACAATATCGCCCAATATCAAAAGTTTCTCCACTTACCTCTGCAAGTAAATATAACCTTTTTCTTGCCACGATAGTCCTAACACACCCAAAAAAATATGTAATGTTATCTCTGTGATAGTATGTGCAACAAAGGTGCTTAAATATCAAAGAGATATATAAAACTTTGTGTCCATAAATACACATAGGTCATTGAGTGAAAAAGTTGAACTGCTTTCAGAAATGACTCAGTGCTTGTACCATCTGTTTAGAAACACAGGTCAACTGATGAAAATGTGTTTGATTCACAAGCATAAAATTGTTGAAGACGGGTTTTAGTGTGCTTATGATGTATAAATCATTCTTTAAAGTGGAGTGAAGTTCCTTAGAACCTAAGTTCCTTATGAAAATTTTACACATTATTTTTCTATTTTTCATGCTCTTTCACTATTTGTTTGTTTAAGTATACATATTGAGAAGTCAGTGAAAAATGAATCATGGATAACAGTTCTTTGATCTTTCAAATATAGTAATAATGCTATTTTGAAAGAAGTCATCCTTAAAAAAGCAGTCATTCTCTCAAGCAGCTCTGTTATACCTCAGGGCCCCATATCTTTGCCTGGAAAATCAGCAGTGATGCTGGTTTGGTAATGTCCATTGGGAGTCACTAGAAAAACACAGAAAACCTGGGCATGAATACATTTTCCAATGCAACTGGAAAAAGAATGATTTCACCTTACGCTGTGTAAAAAAGGTGAAATCGTTTAAATGTGTCCTGAAGTCTCAGAATCATACAGTTTCAGAATATGTTTTCCTTAATTATTGGCACACGCAAGCTGAACCGATAATGTGCGGTATATTTCATACAACACTAGATTTATGTAGGGTGAGATTTTGATGGCACTGAAAAACACCTTTCCACATGAGGAGTCCCACTAACAGCAATGAAATTTCTCACAGCATAAAATGCTGAGCAGAAGGCTTACAGGGCTGCCAGAGTGCGGTTTCTTGTGTTTTGAACTCCTCCTTCAACCAGGTAGCTAGGAAAGGTCAGGTGTATATTAAGAAAACAGGAGGCTGGTTGGTGTAGCAAATCCCGAGGCCCTTTTTTCCATTTCCAAGAAATAGAGCAGGAATCCCATGCACACCCCAGAAAATAAAAGTACCTGAGAACAGAGACCAGAATCTTCTGATCTCCCCAGGGTTTCAATATTTTTATTTGTAGTGATGATATCTCTAAGAAAGTAAGGCAGTGGCTTATTCACAAACCATAATGGGAGTTTCAAGGGTATTTGCTCAGTGAGTGAAATCCTGAGATCATGTCTACAAGCCTTGGCAATTGCTCAATTACTTTTATTACCGTTTTAAAACTCATCTGTGCTATTTCCCACGTGAAAAACAAAGCCCACGCAGGTTTCTTGTGCTGCATTAGCATTCTTCCACTTGAAGTTCCAGCTTCCCACATATCAAGATGGAGACCCCAAAGAAAAATCAGCATTCTTTGTTTTTCTAAGGCAATAAATAACTAAAAATAAATAAATAAATCTTTTCATAAAACTCATTGCCTTAGGATTTTGGTCTCCACATACAAATACCTACCAAAACTTTAAAGGCCAGTAACTATGTAGAAAGCATCTTCTCCCATAAGCACAGAAATGGAAACTGAATTTAAAAAAAGTTTTCGAAGCTATCCAGAGTTCTGCCTCCTTCAGTAATGCCACATGAAGCTATTCAAAGTAGGCATCTTTTAGAGTCAACAAAAGGTTCTGCTGCCAACAGAGGTGGAGGAGGATCAAGCCATAAAAGAAGGAAAACAAAGTGCCTTGTGCTAAAACTCGTCGCCAGTCACTTAGTTGGAGTCAGGGCCTATTTGACTCCTGTCACAGGTACATGAGAATGACATTGCAGGTGTCAACACTACCAACATAGCTGTAACCTTCCTGATGATCACTGTTACTACTGGTGAACGTCCCACAAGTGTGTAGGCCCTTTAAATGTAATATTCTGGGGAATTTCCTCCAGTGACACTTTATCTGGATACAGTAGTTCTGGGGTTTTGTGTCATTTCCAGGGGTTGTCTTCATGGGGGTGAATCTTTCCTGTGTTTAACAGTTCTTCATTCGTGCCAACATAATGTGCTTTGGTCTTAGGATACCATATGTAATATTTTTAATTTATTTTGAAGGGATATAATAAATAACACCTTGAATTTAATAGTCTTTTTTCCTTTACTTTTAGAGAGATTTTCCATCAAGTTCAAAACATTCTAGTTAATGCTCTCTAAGTGCATTCACTTTAAAAGAAATAGAGTCATTTAAATATAAATATTTTTTTAAATTACTCACCTTGAGATGCTGAAAAAATTACATCACTTCAAACTCTGCCCACTCTCTTTAATTTCTACTGGACTTTCTGACTGACTTCAGAAATCTGAAATAGTTTTCTTTTTCCTGCAAAATCTTTGGCCTTTGCAATCATTTGTACTGGTGTTTCATCTGTGAAATCTTGATTTGGACTTCCTGGCAGATTCGTACTGAACAGCATCTCTAATTCCTTTTAAGGCATGTTTTGTAGGCTGAAAGAAAGGGATTTTTTAACATAGGCAAAAATTTAAAATGGGCTTTACCCAACAGATTTTCCCCTAACCCAATCCTCTTTAAAACACGAAACCCAATACCAAGTAGACAGTAATTCCAATTTGTAACAAAACCAGGAAAAAGGGGGAGTGCCAGTGGTTATGCATAAGTCTCCGTATGAGCCAGACAACTTAATAACACCACTTATTAGAGAAGCCTTAAAGGTAATCCCATTAAAGCTATTCAGCAGAACACTGATATTTTTCTGAAATCTGCTTGGGACCAGACAGGATTACTCGAATGAAATGTGAGCAGCTTTCCAGTAAACCTCATCCCCCCACCTCTTACTCCCAAAGGCTGCAGACCTGGACGCTCCACCATTCTCTCACTGATGGATGAGGTGGAATTATGACTCAGAAATAGGAAGGGATGGAGAGGTGGACATAGAATCTTCTGCAGCTCTTCTCATCAAGGCACGGTGTGAGGACTTGCTGACACTGCCACAGATTTCTTTCCTGGCCCTGGATAGTGGTGATTCAGGTAAACTGGTCACACTGTGTGGCACTTAATTTCTGGCAGATAGTTTTAGTTTCCAAGTGTATTATGCAGATGGCCTTGCATGGACACTGTTCCCCCTTATTTTTGTTATGCTTAACTCTACCTGCCTTCCCACCCAAGGAAACACTACATCTTGAACGTGTGAAGTGTCCCAGTGATCCAACCCTGTGGGTGAGACACCAACTGAGTTGTTAGTTGGTGGTGAACCCTCACTGCTGAGAATGAGCGGTGGTGGTTTGACAGAGGTATAGAGAAATTTGGAATGACAGGAAACTACGATCTTGTTTGAACCTGAGAAAGGGTGAATTTCTGTTTTAAAGCACCTTATCTAAACAGTACTTAAGGAAGGAAACCTTGTGAACTCTTGTTAAAAACTTATAGCTATAATTTAGAAACTCCTTTCATCTAGCATGAAGGGTTTTTTTGCCTTGAAGAAACAAGGATGCAGTGTTCTCATTTACATGTACTGTGTCAGTGAAATAGGGATATTTTCAACAATGCTGTTTTCACTTCTTAATTCTACTCTTTTATATGTTTGTATTTCTCTTGGATTTTCAGAACCCTTGAAGATCCCCACATAAATTGTCTTTGAAAGACAGTAGGTTTTTTTCTTCTTTTTATGTGAGTGATGTCTACTTTATTTGGGTTTAACAATGGAAGGAGATAACTGTACTCTGTGTAAACAATCTGCAAGTAGATTAGCCCAAAACTACAAGGATATCTGGTTTCTCTAAAGGTGTCCATAATTATATGGCAAAGTTCTGAAGAATGTAATTATTCATTTTAGAAACTGGGCTGGAACATTACATGACTGTCTGCTTTAGGTTTGGAAAATGGAATATCATGGATCCAGAGGATTCTTTTTCAGATCAATGGCTACTTTGGTTTAGGACAGTGTACTGGTAAGGCAGCCAGAGAGAAGTTTGTGTACCAGGGAAGCTACGAGTTCCGTGACTCCTTCTGGACATTATCAAGTCATCTCTGCAAGGCTCTGGAAGGGGAATTTTTACCTGGTATTTGGCTGGATGCTGGGACTTGTTTTTTCCAGTGTGTTGCTTTTGGAGTGGTTGCAGTATTGCTGACAGCAGCAGTGTCCCCCCACAAGCAGTCACTGGACAAAGCAGGGTCTCAAAGGATATTTCCTAGGATAACTGTTTAATAAGTTGACCTCTGGGTAGCAACTTCCTTCTTGTCAATGCATAACTAAAAGCAACCCTCTGCTTTTAGCAGGATGATGGCTGGAGGGCTCTTTCCCTTCATGGCCTTGCTGAAAATTGGCAAGGTACTGGGAAGACTGGAAAGTTTTGTTAAGCCTTCTCAGAAGAGTTTCTCCGCTGGCTAAAATAGATTAAAAGCTGTTCATATAGTGGTCTTTGATTAAAAAGTAAGGACACTGTATTTCTGAATGGTACCTCTTAGTCAGGGGCTTAATGTGCTTTAAAAATCACTGCTTCAGTGTTTGTTTTGACTTTCCTGCTTTTCCCCACTTAGACTTGTCCTGATACCAACACTGCTGTGTCTGGTGGCTTACCAGGTACTTCTATAAAACACCCCTGATATACCTGAGACATTCAGAGCTTCTTTTAGTGTTGTAGTAGTGGCTCTATCTTGATGAATTAGAGAGAGCAATGTGTTGATAATTTTCTGGTTTTTATATGAAAATGCAGGCTTTCCAACCCTTTGTGTTAATTCTGACCTGCATTCTGGTTCTGCCTTGGGTATTCAGGTAACTCGAGACCACATTTACCAGTATGTACCTCTTTCTGCTTTTGTCTCTTCCTTGGTTAAACTTTGATTTCATTTTGGCCTGAAAGAATTTAAATTAAGGCAAGGAATGAAAGTTAGCTTTCCAAAAAGAAAGGAGCGTGTTACTTGTCTTGAAGATATGTCAACTGTGTCCATCTACATGCTCTGCCTGGCTAATGACAGTATTAACCTTGTCAGGGTTTCTCTATTGAGTGAATCCGTACTGCTCATCTATCCTATACTGGAAATATTCCCATGGTGGCTTTTCAGTACATTTTAGACCATTTCTCTTCCCCTCAGAGTAAGGGCTTTACTTCCAATTTCCCTGGAAATGTCCAGTTTGGATGGGGCTTTGAGCAACCTGGTCTAGTGGGAGGTGTCCCTGCCCATGCAGGGGGGGTTGGACTAGATGATCTTTAAGGTCCCTTCCAACCCGAACCGTTCTACAATTCTGTGACATTAATTTGTATTTGTTGCAACTTTTCCTTTACAGTGAGCATTTCAGTTTGCCTCAATTCAGATGTCAGATTTCTTACAGCTGGAAGTTAAATGGTTCTATCTGATTGTTTAAGTATGCAGAGATATCTGTATTTCAAGTGAAACCAATTCTTGGTACTGTAGATATTCAGAGGTGTAATTGGCCACAGATTCAGCAGTCTTTTATATGCACTGCAGAATTAGGTCCTAGTTGATTATACTTTCAAAATAGAGCAAAATAAGAAAAGGCTACAGCATGCTAAAAAAACTGAAAAGGACTCTTTGAATATCTAGTGAAACCTGGTGTCTTAATGTTCCCTTCCCAGGTGCATCAAGAGAAGAACATAGAAAGTGTCAGTGGCTTCTTTTCCTCTTCTCTTTGCTTTCAAATCAGAGTCATAGAAGGGCTGACAAAGTCAGCTAAATTGCTCATCATCTGAAAGCTCTGGGAAATACCTCCAGCGATAGCATGCGTACTGAGAAGTAGCGCCTCAGTCATCCTGCAGCCATTTAGGAGTAGAGACCGGGCGTGCTGGACAGTCTCACCTGGGAGGGAGGAAGGGGAGGAGGTGCTGCAGAGCTGCACGTGCACTTGTAGGGGTTACAGAGGTTTCATCTCTTCGCTGAGGCATGAGAGCAAGGCCAGAAGAAGGTCATGAATGCTGTGTGTTGTTGAGAGTTTAAACCCCTTTGCTGCTGCCCTTTTCTCCATCCCATTCACATAGCATAAAGAGTTGTCTAAACTCTGGGTCCCAGCTACAGAGTTTAACCTGATGGCCAGATGGTAGAGGGCTTTCACAGGGCAGGAAGGGTTGTAGGCTTCATCAGCTAAATTAAACTTCACTTACAAAAGGGGGTAATGGGGTTGTCCCTCCTTTTGTCACATTGCTCCTGTTTTCTAACCATCAAGCAGCTGGATGAACTGGAAGCAAATGCTCCTTGTCAAAGAAATTAATATCTAAACCATCGTTCTCCAAAGCAGAACAAGAATGTACGAGGGTTTCCGGGAATGTTCATTTTGTACACTTGTCACACATGGTTCCTTTCATTAATATAACAGATTAATTGCTGCTTTGAGATATTTTTCTTTACTCTCCTTCAGGCTATGCACTTTTGATTAGAGGTGATTGAATAATTTATTGCAAATTGGTTATTGGAAAAGGTTTGCTTTATTTCGTTCCGTCCAGAATAATGTATTTTCAAATGATTATTCAAATTATTGTTCACGCGATCCTCCAAACAGTTTAAGTGAAAAATTCATGATTTAAAGCGTACTAGGAAACAGGTTTGTCACAAAAGAGGTAAAAACCACTGAAAAGCATTTTGATATTCAAGACTGTAGACTAGTTTGGAGTGGATGAACAGGTCTCCTATTTTCTTCCACACCCAGACTGGTTGTTAACCAGTCTGTTATTGGTTTTCTAATGTAAACACACTTGTGTTTTACAGCATTCACTTTGTAAGTATTCCCCACAACTCATTGAAAATGTGCTATTTCTATAAACATCCCTGCTACTAAATTCATTTGAAGTGATATTCACTGGTAAATAAATGTAGACAGTGCAAGAAGACATGAAAGAAAAATCCCTTGGGGAAGGAGTGGGGGTAAATCACAGAGATAACATATCCTTTGGAAGTTTTTATATAAATAGACCTACAGATTTCCACATATTTAGTCATTGGAGAAGATTAAAACGTTTGATGTGCAGTTACCGTTTCACATGAAAGCAAAAGGTAGTTTTTCAATTGCATTTGGTCCTTATAATTCAAGTGCTGACAATCGCTGGAAACCTAATTTAATGAACATTTTATAAGATCTTTAAGTGCGCTGTGGAAATTCCCCCCTCGCTTCGCCTGGCCATGCATTCCCTCCTGCTGTGGTTTCATGTTCATAGGCCCATTCCTAGCAAGCCCTTCACATGCCAGCAGCTCTCCTCTCCCCTGTTTGCTCTCTGGAGCTGCTCCCATCGGCACAGGCACTCAACATGCCTGCAGCTGCCCAGCCCTTCTCAGATCTCTCAGGGTATTTGTTTAATCAACACAATTACTTGTGGTTTGGTCAGCACAACAAGGTGAACATGCTGCCAGACTCATCATCCTGTCCCTGGGGGCATGCCCCTGGCACAACATAAACATCGGCGCTCCTCCAGATGCTTGCAAGGTCCCACTCAAAGACCAGCCACAGGTCTAGGTCCCCCACACACCCCTCCTGATTTCTTCCCTGATAGATCCAACTGCTTTTTGCCCCCGTCGCCAGCTGGCCCCATTTCATTCCCTTCTGTCTCACGGGACAGGCACCAGCCTTCAAGAGAATTACCCTCTGCAACCTTCTCTGTAATGCTCTAATTTTTATTCCTAGCAGGGTTTGCTTTGTCTTGACAGGTAAGCCATGAGATCCCAGTGAAGTGTCACCCATCAGTACCCCTCCAATCTTCCTCTTGTCTCTCCTGTGCAGAGAAGCCTCCTGATACAAGGTTGGAAAGGCAGGCAGTGGCAGGTCATCGTGAAGGGCACAGATCACTTTCCCTGCTGTTGGTCAGCAAGTTGCCCTCAGGGAAACACCTACTTACCGTTCTTCTTCCCTGTACCCTGAGGGACACGAAGAGGTGCAACTGTAGGTGTAGCAAAAAGGTTCCTCAGGAGCAAATTACTTTGCAAATTCCTGGGAGTGCTGCTATTCCATCAGGGTCAAGCAAGGTGTTTATGGGCCTGAGCAAAGGAGTTTTGCCACGTTCAGGAAGGATGCTGTATTCAAGGGGGAAGCTCCAGGAAGAACTCTTTTATTTCTTAGGGAGTCTCTGCAAAAGGAGTCTCTGAGCAGCTCACTTCCCCAAGGCAATGCTGTGCTGAAACTGGCCAAGTGTGTTAGGAAGAGCGCAGGAAAGGCAGGAAGCTGGTGAGAGGGTCAGGAGGAAAGGGAGGCTGTTGGTTTCCTGGATGACCTTAGAACAATATGATTGCTTATATTAATTTGACCATTTGCCAAAGAAACAGTTGCAGCACTCCACAAATGCTGCATGATATTGCAGAGAGGATGACTTAATGAGAATAACAACTTTTCCTGCGATAGCAGTCAGAAATTGTACCCCACCTCCACCCTGAGACAAAATCCTCTCTCGGGCTTCTCCATTTTATCAGGACAAGTATGACTTAGAAGAGGCAGCAGGCTTCAGCAGAAAAATCATGCTGTAGCAGTTTTTTAAATATAAATGTGGACAGATGCTTTGTCCGCTTCTTCGCACCGCAATTGCCAGCTGTGCTGGAGCAGAGCCGAGCAGGAGGCAGGGGAGTAGTGTGGCCACCAGGCGAGGTTGGAGCAGACTCACTAGTGCAGAAGTCCTGTGCAACAGCAGATGTTTTCCCCAGGGACTGCAATGTGCTTTCGCTCTTTTCCGTGGTTTTTGAGAGACAGGTCCCATGGAGGCGATGGAGGGAGCTGCTCTTTGCCGGTTATGTTTTAGAGGAAGAACTCATCTTGTCCAGGGGGTCATGTTCTGCAGGTCATGCAAGTAATAGAGCACATAGGATGTGGTCCTTCCCTGCTCTTGGCAAGCAGCTGTGGACACAGCATAGGAAGCACCCATACACCTGTCCCCCAAGGAACCAAAATGGTCTCTATAACATCTGGGAGTGAGCTTCACAGATCAAGTTATTCCCCACATGGCAAGAAGGGGCAATCTCAGACATCCTCTCCCTCTTTCAGATAAATGAATATTGCTATAAGTTCAATTAACAAGGGGTTTTAAAAAAATCTGGAGAGAAAAGAAGTAGAAAAAGACATTCTATGAACATGTCACAAAAATTTCTTGGCACAAGCACATAAATTAAAAGATCAGAAGTGTTTCACATCTTTGCATTTTTAATCAGCAGAAGTGCAAGATCCAGCACCCTGAGTGCAGATTTTATGTGCAGATTTCAGTAATTCATTGGTGTAACTTCAGTATTAATTTCCCAGTGAAAATTCCAGACACAGAAGAAAGGTTTTTAAGGACAATCACCGCTTTCCAGCATATTACAGCATCTCTATTTTAGAGTGGCTTTTCTTTTTTTAATGCACTGTCCCTGGTCTTGGGACTCAGGTTTCCTTCTTTTGTTCTCTTCCTCACTCCACCCCTACCTCCAAAAATAATGTGCTTCTGTTAACCAGTGTGCTTCTGTTAAAGTGATATGAAATACAGAGACCAGATGACACAGCGTGTGCTATGATATCTAATGGTCATCTGGGGTGTGGTAGTGAGGTTGTGTACAGCATGTTTCTAAGTTTAGCTCAGTAGCTAAACTGAGTGGTGTCTCTTCTCTTCACTCAGCTTTAAAGGGAATAAGATCTCTCAAGCCTGAGAAAGTTATTCCAATTTTTCCATTTTATGGTTATTTTTACTTTCCTTAATGAAGAGAATTGTGTGATATTCCTGTTTGGTTCAGTAATCATTGCGATGCATACCAGCCTCCTTCACCTTTATTTAATCTCAACCTTCCCAGTTTGTACTTCTGTACTCATTTCACTCAAGTTTAGTAGATTTATTTCCTCCACTGCCCCACTAATCCATCTTGTCTCAAGACTAAAAGAGGGTATGAGACATGAAAACTCACAATTGTTGTGCCAGGTTCTCTTTTCGATTGCCGTGCTGTCTTTTGTGTACTTGTGTCCATGCTATGACTAGCAATGCATTCATGTCCACCTTGTAAAAATACACCTCATGTATTTTTACAAATAAGTTGCAAAACAAGTTGCATGTTTCCTCTGGCAGATCCTTGTTTCATTTCAAGTCCAGAAAAGGCACTAGATCTACATGAAAGCATTGCCCAAGCCACTTGTCAAGCTTAATTCCTTTTTTTTTTTCATTTGGGATTGCAAAATACATGCAACTATGCCTGACTTTTTTAATAAAAGCATTTCTAAAGTTATTTCAAACAGCTGAAAGTACTTTGCCTTTGCTTCCAAGACTGTAGCTCCAGTCAGAGATCAAGCACAGACGTTTTCGGCTGAAAAGATAAATATTTGGGAAAATAATTCTCTGTTTTGCAAAGGAGTCAGTGAACCTAACAGCCTCAGTACTTGATGACACCGTGTTATGGTAACTCAGGCTGTTAGAAAAGAAAAGCAAGGACCCCAGTGAACCATTACACAGTGGGCATCTCTCACCCTGTCCCTCCCCTTATTCTGTGGGCTCCTCGCTTTGTTGAGGAGTTGAACCGAGTAGCAAAGCTTTTCTCCCAGTGCTTCAATTCCAGAGATGCCAAGCTGCACTTTCAAATGAGAAAACATCAGTTGGTTCTTAATAGGAATTGCAGGCACTTCACAATTCTGACAGTCGGCTTGCTTTAAAGGCTTAAATATAGTTTTAGTTTATGCTTCTGTATATGAAGCTTTTGATTGCCATTAAAAAGCAAAGAATAAATAAATAAATGAATAAATAAACTGCCCCAAAGCAGCCAGGCTCCCAGGTCTGTTCACTTTGGCCAAAACAGACATTTTATCCAGCTTGGTATTATTTAAACTTTAGGCACCACAAATAGCTTTTCATAGTGCTGTTACCTCTCATGCTGGGTCAGAGTGGGAGCGCTGATTTCAGCCTGGGGGATGACTCAAAATTTGCACCCCTCTGACGTCCCTGCAACCACTCCTGGAGTGTTGGTCTGCTTTAGGAATGTAAATGTGACAGCTGGTGGTTCCTCAGAGGTTTTCCTCTTCTCCGCTGGTTGCGGGTCTGCCAAACCAAGCTTCCTGCCTTTGCAGTGCTGAGGTATGAAAAGAATAAGGCTGTTGAGCACTAAATTGTTCTCCTCAGAGGAAAAATGGGGTGGGGAGGGGAACTCTTACTGAAATGTTTTGATCTTTGCTACGAAGCAGCCTGCTGACCCCCTCACTAGCAAGTAGAATCAATGCTGGCCAAATATCAGCTTCACTTCAATGGTCATGGAGGGTGACATGGCCCAACCTGGCAGCAGGAGTATGGGGGGTCCTGGCTGCCCCTCAGGCATTGCATCTCTGCTCCACTGTGTGAGCTGGTTGAGAGGATGGGGTCCTCCTGACTTCCACCAGCAGTCCTCACCTGGAGTTATTTACCCTGTCAACTTAATCTCTGGCTAACCAGTCAAGAAGCTGCCTTTTCCACTGGCTGGTCTGTACCCTCTGTGAATGTAGTAGGTGAAGCTTGGTGGAAATTTGATCTTTTCCCTCTCATTGTTATGTTTTGCCTAATTAAATATCAGCAGCAGAGTAGGGCTGGGCCTCATGTTTCTAATTTTTCCTGATAAGAGGAATAACAACACCTGTCAAAGGTGTCATTTTGGAAAGTTGTTTTCTAACAAATGTCTTTCTTACCACGTGCCTTAAAACAAAAAGACTAACTGAAGCTGGACATGGTGGCAAAAATAATAATGGGGGAAACTTGAGAAGTTCAGTGCCTTAGCATAATGAAGTCTGTATTTGTGACAGTGTCAAAATGCATAGCGTAAAATGAGTGGTAATATGCAATAAGATGAAGAAGCACAGCCAACTGAAATAGTATAACAGCAGGAAGGTTTCTTTCTGTGTGCAGATACCAAAGCCAAAGAGAAACTCCAGAGAGGGAAGCCCAGGAGAGAACAGCCAGCTCCTGATGGCTCTTCCCTTCCCCGTATCCATGCACGGTTTTGGTGTTAGGGCGATTGGTGCTGTGAGCAGGGTGTGTGTGTGTGTGTGTGTGTGTGTGTGTGTGTGTGCCAACTGCCCAGGTGCTGGCCAGCCCCAGAAACCAGGCAGCCGCTCAGCTCCCACTGACGTCTCTCCATCGGCCACCAACTTTTGGGAACGTGGCAGCTGCTTCACGTCCTGCAGACTTTTATCCCTCTGTCAAGTTTGGTCAAATTGGCCGATAGTGCGTTATTATGGAGGCAGTGAAAAGCAGACAGACAGACAACGCGGTCTCATACGCCTTGTTTCCTTTGGAAACCAGGCTAAAAATAACACAATGATGAATGGAGCTTAACTGAGAGGCACGTTACAGAAGGGAGCTGGTGGAGACTGAAACGAATGTGACTGTCCCATTGTTATTTCACATGCCTGAATATCAGCAACAGCCCCTCAGAATACTTCTAGCAATTTGTTCACTTGAAACAGAGCATACAGATGTATCTCCTTATCCAGAGCTGACTGTTCTCAGTGAAAATTAACATCTTGGTAATTTTAAACCCTGAAAACCACTGAGGATTCCAGCAGGGCTGGGATGGTGTCCAATAGTATCTTAATCCTTTTTTTCCTCCTTGCAACTACACCAAAGACAATAATTATACATTCTATTTAAACAAACAGAAGTAGTGCTCTCAGTGCTTCTGACTGCTATCAAAGCATTCATGTGAGTTCATGATCCCTGGGCTTCCTAGCTGGAAGGGTGTTCAAGAGGTCTGACAGCAAGAGAGCAGAGGAGAAACTGAAACCCACAATATTGCAAAGAATATTGGCAGCATAAATGATCCCACGAAAAAATAAAAAAGGTCAGAGATCACGAAAGATTAATCTTTACTTTGATAGCTTAGCTGAAAGATTTGGAAAGAAAGTGAATGTAGATCGAAGTGAAACAGAAAAGAAATCTCTGCCCCAACCATTCTGTCATTGCAAGTTAGCTTGAAATACTTTAACTTCCCTTTTGGGCTATTCAGTCCTCTTGTTTAACTTTGAAAGAGAACAAAAGGCTACAATGTATATATATTTTTTAAGCTCAAGATTGTCGTCTTTTTTGCAAGCCTTTCCTCCTTCAGTATTGAGAACAATTTAAGAGTAATCAAAACGTTTCCCCAGGCTTTAAACTTGGAAATTTGATGGCATTAAAGAGATTTTATATTGTTAGACTCCTCTAGGATTTTGCAAAAGTACATATACTTTGAGTTGATTAATGGGCTAACACAAAAAGTATTTAGTTTGATTTTTAATTTAGTAGATATATAGTAGCAGAATTATCAGAGTTATGATTTCCAAACAAAGAATGTGTTTACAGTCACATAGGTATTCCTAAGACAAGTACTAATTACCTTGTATCAGAGAAATTAATTGCACTAGTATAAGAACAAAAGTCATCATGACAATGTATGATGAAATTAGAAGAAATGGGATGATGTCATATTAGCCAGGGGTGGTTTATCCTCGAAGTTTAAATTCCTGGTGAAGCTTTCAAAAACTGAAAGAAACTGATTTTTTGAGTCAATGTATCCATTGGCTTTGGCTAATGGTGATTAAAACCACTGCAAAACAAACGTGAGTAGGCAGGAGTTTTGCAGTACATTTTCCCAGCGCACAGATTTCTCTTTTAGGCAGCTGACACACGAGCCGCAAAGCTGGTAGAGCTCAGTGTCACCACGGTGTAGAGGAGAAGGACCATGAACCGGCTGCTCTGGACAGGGAGTCAGCCCAAAGCACGAAGGCTCACGCACGCACACGGCGTACACAGCCTGTGCAATAGCTGGTAACACGGAGACAGTTTTGCACAGATGTAGATCATTGCAGACCTCAATGTCCCCGGCCAAATGTAAAACTTGCAGAAACTCCTCATGCGTGTGTTTTCCGTATCAGTGAAAACACATTAATTCAACGTTTGGACTTTTATGGATTTTAGTTACTTCTGCTTCAAATGGGAGTAGATAAGAGATAGAAGCAAACACACCTCAAACTATTTATAATGGTGTTTTACACTTCCATGGATCTCATCCAGCGGCTGAAAAAGATTTATGGATTCTGGAGAACTAAGCTCCACAGTCCTTCCCTGATCAAAACAAATTGTGTTGACTATATTTGACAAAGAGAGAAAAGAATCACCTATGGAAAAACAAATATTGGCAGAACAGGCTGCTTGTTTGTTTGTTGATGATACATTCGGGATATTCAAGTTCGTGGAGGGGGCTACAGGTACAAATAGGAAACCTCCTGTCCTGAAAAGCTGCTCCCCTCTCCTCTGCCCCCTTCACCTCCATCAGTCAGCCTAGGTCCATCACCAGCCCTCCTCCTCCTCTCAGGTACAAAAGAAAGCAATTAACTCCTTATCATTCACTCTGTGCTGACAGGCCCATGTCAGGCATTTTGAGAGGCATAGTTTTGAGAGTTTGAGAGGGACCTGGCAGGGTGGTGTCTCTAAACCTTTTTAATTCCAGATGGGAGGTAGGTAACTGGCTTCATTTTGCTTCCCAGAGAATTCTAGATCATGGACTCTAATTTGCATTGCCTATTCAGTCTCCAAGTGCAAAACTATCCATGTAAATTATGCTTATCGAGATAAAAATTGAGTCTTTTGGATATATTGGTGCTTTGACAATGTGTGTGCAACCAGTAGATGACATTCCATAGGCCATGCACAACATCTGAGAAATCCTGAAGATGTTGGTTCTGAGCAGCTTATATAAAGTACTCGTCACTGGCTCCGATGTTGACATTTACATAGAACTATACACGGCTGCGTCTCGAGCATTCACGTTTTGAAAATCCCCTCTCACTGTCTGTGGACTTGGGCTCCCTTATGCAGCGAGAACTCCCTCTCCTCCCATGCATGTGGCCATTTCATATAGGAACGTTTGTGTGTTCTGCCCAGCTGTATGTGTCTGAATATGTTGCCAGACACAGCCATTCCAATGAAATCATTGGACTGTTATTTGGAGGGCTGAAATTTCACCCACTTCATAATTTATTTTACTCTCTCCAGAGCCAGTCCATCACTTACCCACTGGAATGCGTTGCCAGCTGTCACAGCACACTAATACTCATTGGCTAGCAAAACTTCAAAGTCTAGTAAGCTGTCCCAATGGGGGGAAAAAAAAAGAAATTGGCTGATGAGTTTGGTGTTTCTTCACACCGGCTTACTTGCTTGCTTACCAGGCATGCACAAATTCCTATTTCCCATACACTGCAGCAGCCAAAAAAGAGCAGAAAACCTGCCTGCTGTCCCTCATCTCTTCCAGACAGCATCCACAAGTCTCTCACAGGACTCTGTATCTGTGGGAATGGGAGCAACTTTGAGCTTTGGTGTCCCTGTGCTGATGTAGTATTTTTTTCTTTATAAAATATAATATCCCATCTCAATTGGAGAGAGACTAAATATGACCCAGAGGAAAAGCAGTCCCAGAAGTGGGGAAGGACAAATGGGAAAGGCAAAGAAAGAAACTGTCTCTAAGTCAGTCAAAAGGAGATTTTTGGTGCTGGGCACCTCAGTTTTCCAACCAGTTAAAGCTCTGCTTGGCCCTTTGGACTCTTTCTCCCATTTTAGAGGTTATGCTCACCATCTTTCTTTCATAAAGGAGGGTTTCTTCTCATACTCCTCTTGACAGTTTGCGGAGATTGTTGTGATGATGGTGGCAGACAGGGGTTTCTCTTTGTATGTGTATTTTCCTGCCAGCATCATGGGAACATAGTTTATAAACAACAGGAGGATTTGGAAATTAATGTCAATGATGTGTAGGCATGAGGAGTTTGTAGCAAATTTATTACCAAAGCTGAGAGGGACATGAAGGGTTTTGCTTGTAGCCCTTATGGCTGCAGGGAAGGGTGGGATTAGAAACCTTTGTGGATCACTCATCCCAGTTCTTCCATTGGACTTGGTGAGAAGAAGTGTAGGAAGGAAGGGAGAGCAGGAGGTTTTGGAGAAGGGGCTGTGTCTCTCAGGAGCTGGAGGAAACTCTCACTGAGCCTTGGGTGTGCCACCTTTGCCAGGCACACTGATATACTGTTTTAAATCCAGTTCTGTGTTCATCCTTCATTCGCCTGCTGCTCCAGATAGATTTGGTCAAAATCAGGCATTCCTGCTGTAGCCCCAGAGCTTTGATCTTACCTCAACTGTATTTTCATGAGGAGGCTGATAGAAAACTGTTGGCCTTCATTTGTGATTTTGAGAAGATTAATGGTAACTGGTCACCACCTCATTTATTTGCAAGTGTAGCGTAAAGGGAGCACTGGTTTCATCAAAGGAATTGGCAACAGGTTATATGTTACACATAATCTCCACCAGCTGCAAATGCAGCTATCTGATATCTTATACTTCAGTTATGCGATGATATCTGTCTTCTTCCTTTACTGTTTTTCTTAGATATTAATATTTCTAAGTCATTTTCTCAAAAAATAAAAAAGAGAGAGTAAACGAGCCTGCTTCTCCCCAACCCCCCTTTCCCACTCTGTCTGTGAGAGTCTGCTCATTTCCCCTTTGACCATCACTTTCTGGTTACTTTGTACAATCCTCCCACTCAGTCTCTTCTGCAATTTGATAAAGACTCATTTCCAGGCTGCAGCTTTCTAAATGCCATTCTTCAGTGGTTAAACATAAATCTCTAAGCTTGTTTTCCTGTTTTTCTATGAAATATGAAATGCACTGGTCTCCTACTCATGTCTGAGCCACCAAAGGGTGTCATCAAAACATCAAGACATTATATCAGGGGGCTGAATTTCTTCATCTTTTATTAATCTTGAGATATTTTCTTTCCTTTATATGTGTTATCATAATCTGCATTTACATTTTTGTCTCTTTCAAGTTGTCCACAGTGCTTTTATTTTGGGAAGAAGGAAAGAAGGAAGGAAGGAGGAGGAGGCGTCCCTTCCTCTCAACATAGGGGCAGTGTTAGCTGGGGGGCAGCTGTGTTTCTGAAAGCCTGGTTTCATTTCTGAAAACCAGAGCATTTAATGGATGGGCTAACACAGGCGGAGGCTCGTTCCAGTGACAAGACTCTTTTAAGGGCTGTTTTGAAAAGTGGTGTCTATTTTCAGTATCACTGCACACCTGTGTCCTTGAGGCTTATTATTCACTAGCAGGAGGGAAGCAAAAAGCGGAGCGGTGGATACAGGTTCATCCTGGGGGGAGAGGGAATGCGTGTCAGTGGGGCCAGGCAGCGCTGGCTGTGCAATTTTATTCCCTTTCTAATTATCCTTGATGAAAAATGCTGCTTTTTCTTAGCTTGAAGAGAATGTAATTCTTTCTTCACAAGCTACAAATGTCTCTAGTTCATTCAGAAACACCTTAGTGCGACTCATTTTTTCTGACTCAGTTGATCTTTGCCACTGAAGGACACAGGATGGAGGTGTCGGATGCAGTGCTTGTTCAGAGGCTCCTGCGCTGTTCCTGCCCATCTGTGTCTCAATGTTAACAGGAGGAAGGAGAAAGCGAAGGTTATAGCTACTGATGGATCATTTCATTTCCTTCTTTGTGCCTAACCTATGCTTTAAACACTGGCAAATCCCCAGCACAGCAGAAAAACACCAGGGAGGAAGGCTCCTGCATTTCCCAGGAATTTCAGATGCAAAACCAGCAGCAAATTTTCCTTGGATGGGTCCTACTGGCCAGTCCCTGCTCACGTGTAGCAGTCCTGCAAGAGGCACATGTATGTTAAGTACAGAAGGAAACAGTCTCTTATGGTGGCTTCTAAGACTCCCTGTGCCTTCTCCATCTTCAGCACACCATGCTTGCATTTAAAAACCCAAACAGTGAAACCATAGCCAACCCAAAAATCATACCTCAAGTAGATGCAGCATAGCACTATGTATACGTCATGCCACCTGCACCCCCAAAAATTTATCAAGACAGAGAGAGAAAACTTTCAGATCAGCTAGTTATTTAATTTTATTCATTTCATCAACTTTTGCTAAAGATTTGGGAGGTGTACCACTCTGCTCTAAAATATGCATTATGGAATTGCACACTGTGCAAAAGTGCTGTGGATGAAGACAGACCAACTCTTTGTTTCAGCATGGCAATTGAATCTATTATTACCTGCTATGACAGTATAAATTTGCACTGTTGTGTTTACAGAAATATTGCACGCCTATTGGATCAGATACAAAATAATATTTTTCAAAATATTTGACAAATCCAATAATTTATTTTTACCATGCCCCAGAAGTCATAATCACATTCCAGTTTTACAGAAGAATACACTCTATATACTTTTGACTCTCTCAAACATAATCTGTTCAGTATCAGGCTTTTAATTCTGCATTGGGAGATAGCCATTTGGCTGATACAGTCCCGAGAATGTCTGGATAATTTCAGCTTGAAATTGCTCTCAGAGCCATTTGCAGCCCAGTCAGAAAGATTTCAGTCTGCGCCCAGATACTCTGGATCATCAGAACACAGTAAGAACAAATGGGCCCCACTGTCTGACAGATCTATTGAGTCACGGGGCAGCGGTCATTTGGATAGTCTTTTTGCAGAAACTGGAGAACTGCAGTGTGTCTAAAGCTACGCCATCACTGAGCTGCCCTTCACATCAGCTGCCCTTTTTCCTGCCTCCACAATGTCTGTCAGAGAGCAGCTTCAGGAGTTTCTTTGTAAAGATGTTTAATGTAAAGCGTACCTATCACTTCTGTCTTTCTCGCATTTTCCAGAAAGGGCTCACATACAATTTGGGTATTTATCTTGTATGGGATACCTCTTGGAGGATGAGTACCACAGGAATATTGGATGTTTTCTATGGTTTTTCTTCTTTTGATCTTGGAATTAGCCCTTATGCATACATGGTATTTCAGATCTCATTGATTAGCAGTTGGCAAGCAATTAGCTGCATGACAATGGATGGCTGGTCACTTAGCACCAGTGAAGGAAATGAATTGCATCTTATAGCTCTAAAATGTCATTTCAGTTCACATTTGCATATGAACTTTTAAAAATATTGAGCAATCAGAATCTTGGGACGGCTTTGTTGGTGTATTTTTTTCTTCACTGCTGGGTTTGAGTGGGAGAATTTACTGCTCAGGTGCTTTCTTCATCATACAGTCATGGTCATTTAGAAACATAGAGTGTTTTGAGCTGGAAGGGACCTTTAAAGGCCATCTAGTCCCTGCAATGAACAGGGACACCTTCAACTAGGTCAGATTGCTCAGAACCCCATCCAACCCAACCTTGAATGTTTCCAGGGATGGGGCATGTGCCCCAAGGTACCCCCACTCTCACTCCCTCCACCTGTGCCATGGGTTTATGGCACAAGTGCTTTATTGTCACATTCCTGGCAGCCTCAGTGATACTGCTGGCCTGGCCTGCCCTTGTCTCCATCAGATGATGTTTATTCTGAGGGCTGTGCTTGGATTCCCACCAGAGGAGAAATTTCCCCAGTTGCCCAGATGAGGTCCTGTCCCGAGCCAGGCACAGGCTCTGGTTCTCCCTGCTCTGCCTAGGAGCTCGAGGGCTTGTTATGCTGCTGGATGAAGTATGGTTTCTTTGCTTTTCCAAGGTTTCACATAGCCCTGACACGGTCTATACGAACTCCTCAGTCCCCCATCCCTCCTTTCAGAAAAGGCAATGGCAGTGATGAGTCAAATATATATGGTTATTATAATTTATTCATAGCACAGATAGAGGTATTCCACTGACTTTCTCTTCTTCACTTCCTATTGATTGAAACTGGTATACAATTTAGTTTAGACTGTACTTTTCATTTATTCTTAGCTGGAAACAATTTGAAGGAAACAAAGAAGAAAGTGTGAGAAGTGTGTTAATTAATGAGACAATGGGAAGAGTGATACAATAGAGAAAAGGACCTGGAAGTAATCTTCCGTATTTTACACACAGTTAACAATTCCCTCGGGAATCAGTTAGAAGCCTGTGAATAACATTTTTTTTAGTCATTTACATATGTCCTGTATGGACTATTTACATAATTTGTCCCTACAGTTTTCCCTTCTCTCATAACATATTTTGCAGCTGCTGGCGTGTGTTGTGTTTGGTTGTAATTACTTGATTTCCATGTTGCATTAGGCAATGTGAATGTTCCCTCAGTTTTGCCTCATGCTGATGGCAAGCAGCTAAGTGTTGGTATTTCTCACTGAATTCATAAATCTCTGTAGACTTTTCAAAGCCTTTTATTGGTCCAGTACTGAAAAGAGGGAGGATGTGGGAGTAATAGGCTAATCAGAGAATGAAACTATTCATAATTGTTAAAACCTTACTACAGCTTGCTGCTCTTATCTGCACAATGCAAAGTTCACTTCAGTGGCTTTCCTCAGAAAGAACACAAAAGATAACATTAAGAGAGACAGAGAACAGTTTGCTTTGAGATGATGAGATGGAACAAAAATATAGAGAATGTAACACAAGAGAAATGTTCAAAAGCGTGTTATGAAAAAATAGTCTATTGAAAATGAATTTCAGCTCAGTTAAGTTTATACATGTCCAAGAAAAAGAACAATAAAAGAGGATGAAAAATATGTCCCTGCACACTTCCTTCCCTTTGCCTTCTAAAGCAGGGAGGCAGAGAGAGCAGAGAGTGAGGAGGAAGGAAACCTGAAGCGGAAACGTGACATTTTTTTTTCATTTCCAGACTGACAAATACTACTAAATTGGTTCTTTTTCTTCTAATAGTAATGACTATTATGTTTTAATTCACCTCAGAATACTCATTTGAATTAAAATCTTGATGCAGAACTCTGACAGGGAAAATTTGCAAGCATCTATAGTATTTTTCAGTTAAGAATTTTCATTTTTTAGATGCATTGTGACTTTAAGATCTCGACATTAGATACTGCTTAGTATTGTGCTTGTGTCAAAAAATTCCCCTCAATTATACACAATAGCAGCAGTGAATGGAGCTCGAGCTCCTGCAGAGACCTTCCTCTGTCACTACTGCTCTGACCAAGAGGAGTCCAGAAAACTTTGGGGGAAATGTGTATATTTTTATGTTTCATAATTTGGGTTCTGGTATGTGAGCTGGTAATTAACACCCCACTCTTGCAAAGATTCATATAAACGCTTAACTCTACCCTGTGAGTAATCTCATTAGAACCACATTATTCTGCCACACGGAGGGAGGCTTCCCAGAAAGGCTGCCTCGATGTGAATGTAGTAATGGAAATGTTATTTCAAAGTGAATTATGCCAGCATTAAAAAAAAAAAGAAAAAAAGGAAATCACTGTGAAAGAATATCAGAGAAAAATTCCTGCAGAACTTGAACTATTAGAATGAAATTTCAATCTCACTGATTGGGTGGACTCAGTTTACTCGAGGAATGTCACAAATGATGCGTTGCTTGAAGCACTAAGGCTTCATAGTTTGCCTTCGTAGGAAGGTCGTCCTCTGTAACCAGCCAGCTCTGCTGTGACTTTGTAATTGGGGACCAGGTCTCGAGCATGGATTATTCCTTCAGAACAAACACTGACATATTGGTATATGTTCCAGGGAGACAACAGGGAAAAATATGACTTAAAACCTTATATCTTCCTGTTTTTTGATTAGGTAAGATTTAAAAGTGCTCTGGGGTTACATTCTGCCTCTGTGTAATCTTATCAGCTTCAGCAGGACTGTCGGAGGTGTAAATCGTGACAGGGTGTTGGCTCTTTCATCCCAGGCCCTGCTGCTTTGATGAAAGCTTTCTCATCACTGGGGAATATGTTGCCCCCTCAAATACAGAGCCGTCTCTGGAGCCTGAATGCCTTTGGGAAGGGAAGGAAAAAGGTTAATTAAACCTCTTGCCTCTCATCTCAGGCAGGATGCTCTCTGGTTAGCACATAAGGCTCAATGCAAAGTTGGAGGGAGAACTGAGCCATTTTGTTGGCTGGTAATTGATATTTGACATATTTTATTGTCCTCTTCAAAGCTGTCCAGATTTTGGGAAACCTTCAGCGTGCAAATGTTGTAAATACCGTATGAACTGAAAAACTGTTCTCACAGGTGGCAACAGAGTGTTTTCAGCATGGAGAGATAGGTGTTACAGTTGTGTTCAGTCCGTGCAGTTGCTGGCAGGCCTGACTGAGGTTTGGTAAGCCATGTACTGATCCTTTAATTTTGATGTGGATGTTACACCACAACGGTGTTAGCTTACTCATTCATTCACAGACAGCATGGAGCAAAAGATTGCAGGCTTGATTTGTAGCATCTCCAAGGCTTTCTGGTAGGTGTGGAGGACGCGCCTGTCTCAGGACAACCCACAAAATCTCACACGCTGTTCAGATCCTGGACACCAACAGGAACGTGGAGCACACTCTGCCTAGGCCTGCAGTGGAGTTACTTTCCAGAGTTATTTTGTGGAGTATTTTGGATACAGCATCAGAGAAAGTGTTTTGCAGGAGGAAAGTGTTTTGTTAGGTGTTATCCCCTGCTGTGTACCTTTTGGCAAGCATGAAAGAAATTAGAATGATATGCCTCCTCAGAAAAGAAAGCAGGACTGGTACAGGCCACCTTCCAGTCTCTTCTCCCTCTACTTCAGCAACTTATGCATCCAAAACAGTAGGAAATAGTTTTTTGAAATTATAGTCTTCATGTCAAATGAAAGCTAGAAATGTCATCATCTCTATTCTGTATGTGTTTTAGGGGGGGAATGAGGTAGGGAAAACAGGGAATGTGTTAAGGAAGATGGGAACAGCCTTTGCACCTTCATTTTAGTCTATCTATTTTTATAGACAATTACTATAGAACTTCTGTCTCTGAAAATAAAAAGGCATGATCTGGACTGCCATGAAAAGAAAGCAAGTGCATTAACTTCATTTTGAAGCTGGCCCAGAGGGAAGCTCCACTCTGGCTCCCGCTGCCCTGACTGCTGCTGGATTTGCCTCTGCAAACCTCAGTTTCTGGGCAACCTCAGTACCTTTTTGTCCAACATCTGTGACAAAAACAGATACTGAGATCAGGCAGTCTGTTGCTTTAATACATCCCTCTGGATCTGGGCATTCATACCACTGTGTTAAAAACAGCAAGGGCATCCTGATCTCTTCCCCTGCTATTGTATTCTTCCTGCTCAGTGGTTATAGATCCCGAGGCAGACGATCTTTTTATAAGGTAATTTCTGTTCTATGCCTCTTGCCAGTTGCATTGAGCCCAATCACGTTATTAAAATGCAATTGAACAAGAGCAAGTCTCACGTTGTTAACAATTTGTCTTCTTCTCATCCACATGAGCAGTCCAGCCTTTCATACCCATTATAGTCTCTCTGCTGCATAGCTGAGCTTTGCGGCAACGATCACTGTTCAGTGTGTAACAGAACCATATTTTTTCTTTCTCATCTTTCTCCTGTCAATATCACTGACATTTACTTTTCTTTACAATGATGTTCACAGAAAAAATACTATCCCTCCCTCTGCCTTTTCAACAATCCAGCCTTTCCCTTTCCTATTACTCCCTTTGCCAGGCCGGATACTTTAAAAAAAACCAACCCTCTCTGGATTCTTCGGTATGTTTTTGTCTCTGTGCATCCTGAATTATCAAGAGCTGATTTACTACGTATTTACAGCAGTCTAGAAAGTTTCTCTTCAATTCACTCAGTTCCCCTTCTTTACAGTAGATTTACTGTGACCCTACCAATTTGTCTGAATTCAAACAGCTAATTGCCCTCTGGTGCTAATGCAAAGCTTTGAATTCACTGTTTTGGATTATGGTGTGTCCTGTTTCACTGGACCATTTTACATTATATTGTGTCATATTGAAAGAAAGCAAGACAGGTTTGAAATAATTAACACAATTAGCAATGACATTACGTAACAGAAGCAAACAAGGATTGTTTTCATAAGAAATTTGTTATTTATCACACAGAGGAAATTGCATACATTCTGCTCACATTCACTGGTGAGCCTAGATGGGTGAGCCAAGCAAATAAAAGCAAGTCAACTTTTTGCTGAGTGAAAGAATGTTCTCTAGTCAATCAATCTGTCCAAAAAAGAGTTACATGAAACTGAATTATGCTCCTGTGTTATTAAAACAGGAGGAGCAATTTACAAAATTAGATGTGCTATATATTTATTCATGTGCAGCTTGATCCATAATCTCCTGAGATCCTTGAAAAGATTCCCATTGGTTCCAACTGGATCACACCATGACTTTACTTTTGCCAAGGAACTGAGAAATAAGTTTCTCTTGAGATGGAGGTAAGAAAGGGTATAGCTACCTCCAAATTTTTTCTGCATCCTGTGCTCAGTGCAAGTCTAGATCTCAAAGTAAAACAAGCCCCTGGGAGTTTTAAGGTTTAGGAATGGTTCTTTGTGTTGACTTCACGTATTGCATCCTTTCGCTTACCTGTCTCTGCCTTTTTGTTACAAAGAACAAAAAAATCACGAAGGGAACTAGAAGTATTGTAAATACAAATAGGATTTGTGTGTGTGTGTGCATGCAAGTGTGCAAAACCACATACATACATAGGTATTCGTATATATGTGTACATGCATGTATGCAGTGACTGCCTTTGATTTCTTTAAGGAGACAAGTTCTGTGGAGGCTTTATTTTATGAAGGGAGTTATACATTCCCAGTGCACTTGGCTCTCTGGATTTGCCTGTGTGGATATTTCCCATTTCAGATCTGAACAATGGCTGGTTAAAAGAGGAAACGATATCACTCTTTATCAATCAAAATCAAATGGCACTGAAGGTCACTGTGGGAAAACAATGGCAAGAAAGCAATGCTTGTGATTTAGGAAGGAAACCTAGAACTGTGAATTAAGTCCCATTTGTGTTTACAGTATAATATAAGGATGCAATGAAGATATTTAGTGATTTTTATAAAGCTATCAGTTAAAGACCTTAGCAAAGCAACAGACACAAAAAGAAAGGAATTCAAACAAATTGCTGCAGGCAGGGTTGTCTACAGTTTGAGAGTTTATGTAATTGTTTCTTGTTAATGCCTGCAGTTTAGCAATTTGACTGTCTCTCTGTGACATTTCAAATGTCTTCCAACAAATTCACCTGCATTGAGTTTATGGATAGGGATATGAGTGCAGCTGCAGGAAAATATACCATGAGGCTGAATCTTTAGACTTCTAAGTGAATTGATACTGAAAACAAGCAAATTAAAAGGAGTGAGACTGTTGTCTGGCTTCTGGCAAGTTGATGTTTTTACTGTTCCAAACAAAGTGACAAGTCACACAAATATGAGCAAAGAAATGGTAAAGCTAACCAGAGAAAGTAAGGGTTCTTCTCAGACAAATTAATCATTGACAATAGTTAAGAGTAACTGCCTATTTACATTACTGATCTATTTGGGAGCTGAAGACAAGGACATTTTACCCCCTAAGTCCCCAGTCCTTACAAAAATAAATAATTCTATAGGATTTAACTGCATGCTCTGCAGTCTCACTGACTCCAGAGGGACGACCTCTAGAGCATAAAACTGAGGACACGTGCAAGTCTTTGGATCAGATTTAAATGTATTGCAATCTTGTTTCCAAATGGTCAGTAATGTCCCAGCTAGCAAATGTGCCTATGCCCTCCTGTACAGCACACATTTTTTCCATGCTGTTTACATTATCACTTGCTAAATTTATCACAGTCCTTCCCTAGCATTGCATGGCTTTCCTGCCTGGGAATTTCAGATATAACAGAGCACATGCTCCAGCTGGCCACATTTTCAAAGAGATTCTACCACCCTCTACAGCCACAGTTTACCAGAAAATGTCATATAAGGCAGCTTTTGGGAAATATTAATCTGCAAAGATGGACAGTGTGTTTACTCTGAGACAACTGAATGAAGGGACTCACGGAGATCCACAGCAACAAATCACGTTGTGTCCTTCCTGCTGTGTTGTGTCATGTAGTTCAGATCATTGGCATCCCTTTTTACTTGCTGAGAATGAGGAAGGAAGGAGGATGTTTAACAGGGAAACAACACTTTCAGGAGTAAACTATACCCTCGTGAGTTGCCGTGACCTTTGAAAAATAGGGTAAAACCTCTTAGTTGCAGATGAAGCCAGCACTGCATATATAGCACTTGTATCAGGACCAATTTATTTGAAAATAGTAAATGACAGGAAGCCATTTGAGAGCCTCTAGATATGAGCACATGCACCTTAGCCTACGCAACGCTGTCTTTATGAAGGTACTTGAGTTTTACATCTGTGTACAAAGGAACCTCAGACTTTGGTTCAGGTGAGATTTGGAAAATGAGACTGGAAAATGTGAGACTATTTCTTGATCCCAAACTGCCTGTAATTGTTAGTGTGCTCTGGTGGGATGAACCATTGCAAAGATAGGAGCCATTTCTTTGCCTGCACTTGGTACCCAAGACCAGAACTTGAGAGGATAAATTGCATCCGTCCTGTTGCCTTCTGCTAAGCTAGAACAGCCATCTGCAAGTTAGCCTGGGTGTGTTTTTTTATTCTGGATGCTCCTCAGATATCATAAGTCTATGTGTGTCAAACATTCAGCAAAGATTTCTTCTGCAAGTGGACTTGTGAGGAATAAGTCTCTTTCTTTTGGAATACATCCACAACAGTCCCATCAGTGGTGTGCTAACAAGGTGTGTAACGCTTGTGTGCTACTTTACTCTTTAAAAGGTAATCAGAAAAAAGAACAATTTACAAATGCTGTGAGTTCAGTAAAGTTTTGTCATAGATTCAGCCAGCTGCCTGCCACAAGATTAAAGGTAGCTTTATCTCCAGTGTAGATATTAATGTATACATTTTGGGCCAACTAGGTTGAGATACAACAGCTGTTAATTAATATACTAAGTGTATTTGAAGGATGGAGGTCAATGTGCATTTTTTCTAGGGCCTCTTATTATTTCCATTCTTTATAGAGCAAAAAGAAAAACAACATAAACTTAGAGTCCATGATTTTATTCATTTTTAACTGATTGAATTAACTTTCGAACTGAACACAGTAGCTGTATAGCTTTCTATCTGATGCATCTTCCTTTTTTCATCCCTCTCTGTCTGTCTTTACACATTAAAAAAAATTTAAACCCCACACTTAACAAGACTATCTATTTCAACATAAATGTTTCCATATGTATGTCTCACAAGGACAACAACTAGTGCTAGCCTTTTTCCACATAGCCAGGAAAGGGCAGGATGTAATTAAATCTGTTTTTCAATGATGGGTAACTGAAGATAGGTTGTAAGAGAATGACAAGAGAGTTGTTGATAGCCAGGAGAATTGAATCTGTGAAAGAGGCTTCTTGCGTGAAAAATAATGAGTAGTTTAGTGTCAGTCTTCAAAAGGAATATTATGTGAGGCAGCAAATTCCTGAGAGAGGGAATATTTGTAGGATTTTTTTAGTAGACATAGACTGTATATCCCCTAAACTTCATCCATAGATACAGAAGGGCATATGCTGTGTTCTTTTTGTGTACACAGTAAGCCTCAGTTTTATTATATACATGCTGGCAATTAGTACTATTTGAGTTAACTTCAGTTCAGCTCTGAACAAATACCTAAAATGCCTCTTCAGAGGTACAAGAATTAGTCCCTGCTTTCAAACTGCATACGTGGGTGGGATGTCAGGTACCACACCAGCTGGTTTGTTACCATAACCTTGCCTGCTACCTTTTTAATCCTAAATGAGAACATTAGAAAATTATTACTTCTTCCTCAGAAATGCAGGAGCATAATACTGTAATCAGTTGTTGTCATATGAACACGTTGACCCACTACTATGAGAAAACAAATGTTAATAACAACTTACCTTGAACAGGATGTCATGTTCAACCCTCAAGTTTGGGTTGACTGCTGGCAGCCCGGAGAGTCACATTGTCATTTTGGGTTGGTAATCTCTAAATGGTGATACCAGAGATCATTTCCCAGTCATGGGACATGGTGATATCTCCCACCACATCTCTGTGCTGAGGGAGATCAGGGCATGCATTGCCTTCATGTAATATCTTGCTTTCTGTAAAGTGGGAAGCCCTATGAAGGATATTGAAAAATAAGCTATGGTGTGTTCTGACCACAGAGCATATGTGCCATGCACTTTAGATGTGGCTTCAGTGACTACACCAATGTAGACAGAAAGGAGATGGACACTGGGGAAAATGCTTTAAGCCCGTTGCAATTATTCTTCTCATTCTGCTATAGAGACACAGCCTATCTGGCTCTCTTGTTTGCATCCTGCTTCCTTCTTTATTATTAAGGATAAAAGCAAGTTCAGAATGACACAGGCAGTCAGAGATCAGAGACTTGATACTGTGAAAGCCTCAGTCATCCAACATGCACATCCATTAGCCAGAAGCAAGATGTGGAGGTAGAGGCTGGGATGAATTTATTAAAGCTGTTTTCAGAACCTCATATACTGCCTGGGAAATGCCGCATCAGAAATTTTTTGTGATGTCATGACAGTTAAAGTGAGGGGGAAAAAAACCTAAGTGTGTGCTACATGAAATGCTCTTTATATTGTCCATGACTAGTAAAGCTCCTCTTGGTGAAAGAAAATTCTACTTACCTAACGCAAATAATGTGTGATGCACTGTGTGCAGAGAATTAAACTCAGTTTGAATCCTTAGCATTCTTTTTCAGAGGAGAGCATAAAAAACTGAAAGCAGTAAGTCTTCTCTATATGCATCTTTTCTCCCTCCTATCTTATAATTAGTCTTATTGTCGCCTGGTCTCAGCTCTCCTTAGGCTCTGTCATGTATACAGTGCCAGTATCTCTCTCCAGTGCCGGTTACTATGCAGTGTCTGGGCAGCATAACAGAAAGAAAGGCAAGAAAAATGGTGAATGCATTAATAGGCAGTCTATTACTGATTTAGTTCAACCTTGAACTATGATTGTTTGAAATGTCAGCATTAGATGTATATTCACTCGCTCATATATATGCAAGACTTTTCTGCGGAATGTAGTCTTATTGTTTTTTTCCTGACAAATTTCATATATACACACATTTAATCACACAATACAAATCCAATAGTGCAATTGCCTCTGTGACTTTTACAGAAGCTTCCCATTTTCCGAAGACGGAGAATAAGCAGCAAACCAGCATGAATTACAGAGAGATAGTTCCATCAAGGGTTTCTGGTGATGTAATAAACAAAACAAACCTCAAGTCACAGGAAACCTGAGCCAAAATTATAGTCCTCTGCTTCAAATAAAACCTCGTAAAAAATTAATGTGTGAATGTAAAATTTAGCATTCATTTTGAAAATGGTGGAAAGGAGCATATCTTTAAAATGTGCCTGCCTGCCTCTCCTTTCTTTACTGTTCAGGAGGCTTTTTGTAAAAGGAATGTGCCTTGATTTTCCTCTTGTGAAATAAAGCTGGATGAATGCTCTCTGATTTGGAGACACATTCATAAATACTTTGAGAAATTTAAAATTCTGTAGGGTGACTAGCCCTCTAATCCATACTCTCCAAATTATTTTAGGCCAGGCTGAGTTCAAGACTATAATCACGGGGCACCAACTGTTCTTGTGGTTGTAACACAAGTGGGAAAAGGAGATTGCACATACCCATAGGATGATATTTAGAAAATGTGTCTATTAAAACTCCGTGGATGGATGAGATTTTCAGATATTTTCAGCTTTCCTTGGACACAGTCAAGCAAAGAGGTAAGAGACTGGGCCAAGAGGGGAACTGGACCAAGAAGGGAACTATGGCACTGAGAGAGGTGGCTGGGGATGTTCCAAGGTTTGCACCAGAGAATTTCTGAGCTGCTGCAGCTTGATCTTGCCTTCTGCCTAATCCTCAAAAAGACAGCAAAGCTGAGTAGTGTCCCTGAAAGGTGCCATCACAGTTGACTTGGGTGATTTCTTCTTTGACTGCCCACTCATGCAACGGCCACATGCAAAATGTTTGTTTGTCCTCAAGTAGCCTGCAAGTGCCATCCCTCTTTAAAAATTAATTCAATCCAAACTGATGCATGGGGCTAGGTTGCTACCTCTGCAGGATAAAAACCAAAAGGGAAAGAAAGACTAACAATTTGCTGCTTTGAAGCCTAAAAAAACCCTTTCATCCTTTAGCGTGATGTATCGTAAGTGACATCCGTTCCTTACATTAGCATCTGCAGACTATAATTATCCATGTAATATAACAGCTGGGGGAGTGTTTTCATGATGCTTTGGGTTGAAGGATGCTTTGGTAGGCTAAACAGTGCTTACTAATAATAGGACCTCTAAGATGCTACATGGGTCTCTGTAAAAAGGCCCCTTTTCTGCCCTGAACTGAGCATGGGGCACTGAGAAGCCAGTGTTCAGCTCCCATCCTTCCCTCTGGTCCCTGCAGCTCTGGTGCCTGGAAATCCTGCCGTCCCACAGTTAATCACGCTGCCTGGTTTTTGTTGTGTCAGAGGGACCTTTTCCTATTCACGCTGGGAAGGGAAGCCTGCTTTGTCCTTTTGTCATTTCCAGCCTTGGCCCCAGGATCTGCAGAGGGGACCGAGAGGCAGGGAAGAGGTGAGGAAGGAAAACTGGGCCTCTAACCTCCAGAGGGAAAAGAAATCAGCCTTGCAGACAGAGAGCCTTCTGAGAAGGAGAAAGGGGGCTTCTCAGCCTGGACTGTAAGGGCAAGAACAGCTCCTGGGTTTAATTTACTTTACCCATTAGTTACCTGTGGTGGTTTATGCAGAATGGGAGCTATGAAAGAGAAATTCTGAGGTCCATAGAGTTTTTACCCTCTAAATCATCTTCCCTTGCCCTATGTTTACAAACAGTCCACGCTGCCATTGACACAAGTATCACACTGAATTCAAGGCTTTCCTCTGTGTGTGAAATGTTAAAAAGGAGAGGAATTTAAAAGCCCCTGCCATCTCCTGATGGCTTTGCAGTATGCTTTCCATGCTGAGCAGCTATTCCTCACCTCCACATTCAAAGGGCTTTGTAAAAACCTCAGCAGCACAAACTTGCCAGCATTAAACTATTTAAAGCCAACTTTGGTGGAGCATCTGCAGTTTGCAGCTCTTGGCATGTCCGTGGGCTGCATGACAGGTTGGAGAAGCTGTAAGAAGAAATGGCAGTGACATGACCACAATCAGAATCAGAATGAGATTAATCACAAGTGTCAGAAATGTCTGTTACCATTAAGGCTGCTGAAGGAATACCCAGAGCACCAGCATTTCCCCTTCCCTGAGATTGACCCCTCACCACTCTTTGTCCAGGAATGGCTCCTACAAAAGGGCTGATTTATGTAGCAGTGGGAAGAATGAAAAAGGTAGTGATTTACCCTTTCACCACAAACACCAGACCTGGAGAAACTCACTGATACGTGGCAAGCGTGCCTGATATGCCCTCTGTGTCAGAAGAGTGGTGGTGGAAAGGTCTCTCAGTAGCACAGAGTTGTTGAAGGAGCGTGCTGGAGGAAGGATGTCTCTACCCTGATTGATATGTTATGGACTCTGCTTCCCTGTTTTCCTTCACATTAGATACAACATATCAATATCATTTCATTAACCTGAGTATCAAAATAGAGTCCAATGGCTTATTTTGGTGAGTGACATAGAATATTCCTCAGCCTCCCCAAAGTTTGTTAAGTAAGATAATAGCTAGAACTTTGAGCAACTTTCATAATTTTTTTTTCCACTTGGTGTTGTCAGACAGAGCTCCGGTACTGTGAGTTCTCCTGGCCATGTCCCCTTTTCCTCTCCAAGGGAATTTATTCTCTGGGAATAACTTCTTACATTCTCTCATTTCCATGGAACTTGTCAGCTTTAGAGATAAAGCAGGCAGTACATCACTTCCTCTTTGGACTAGAAACAAGAGCTGCTTGTTCAGAGCTGGGCCAGGGTGAGTTTCTCTCTACAGTCCTTCTTACTTTGGAAGAAGACCACAAGGGATTGCTCAAGGCAGGTCTATAGGGGTGATAACGCATGGAACCAACACAGCTAGGGGTGACAGCACAGTCTCATCAAAAGCTTAAATGTCAATACGTCCCCTGCATCCTGCTGCTGGGATGCCTGCCCACTTCTTCCAGCTTTCAGTGGAGCAAGAAGCAGTTCTTCCAGTTTTCTCCCTTCTCAGCTGACACAGAAGAGAGGGACAGCTTTCCCTGAAACCAGACACCAGCAGTGACAAGCATCTATTATGTCTGCTGTTGAGTCACAAATGTCTTTTGTATAGAGATAAGCAGGTTGTGAGGATATCTATTCAAGCATAGTTTTCCCTCCTTGGGACAGCCATAGGGTGTCTGTACTATTCTGGGCACAACAGTTACTCTGTGTTCTCAATTCCGCACCCTATGGCCAAGAGAGAGAAGGAGGTTTGTCTCTTGGAGAACTGAGGAGTGAGTCAGCGCTGGAGTCAAGGACAGACCCTGGGAGTATTGCATCCTAGTTTTCTTACATAGTATCCCTGAGAATTTCGAAGAAGTCAGGGGTGCAACACAAAACCCTGGGAAAATTAATAAGCAATTTCTATAATGGCCAATTTTTACAGCACTAGGATCGCAAACTGAGACCTCAGAAGACAAGAGGATTCCAACCGAGCAGGATATCAGTTAAATTAACTTTTCCCCTCAGCCCCTGCACTTGCCAAGTTCCAAGATATTTTACCAAGGAAACAAGGACCAGAACACACAAGTGTTTTCCATCTAGATTTTGTCTAAGCTAAAGACACTAAGCAAACCTTTAGGGAAAATTAAGAGAAAAGGAAAATTGGCTCAGCCTCCCCACATATTGCTTTAGTCAGAGGGTTTGCAAGGAAATGAAACTGCAGGATACAGCATTTAATCCCAAGGCTCACAGCAAACTGTCACTCTGTGTTTTCCCATGGAATTGGGCAAACAGAATACTGTTTGGCCTTTAATAAATGAGAAAACAAACACACAAAGGAGCACTTGATCAGCAGTGACAAGGGCAAGAGTAGAATGATCCAGAGGAATGAATGAAACTGTGAAATTTAATAATAATATTCCCTAAAGGTATTGCAAATTCTATTCTATCACAGAGTTCCCCTGAATGCATTGTTCCAGAGCTTGAATTCCCTTCTATCAAAATTTTCACTGCTCCTACTGTTTCAACTTGCTCAGGACAAGGAAACCATCTCTAAATACAACTGGAAGGTGCTTTACATAGTTGTTCTCTCACATTTTCTTTCAAGGTGACTACAAATTTGTGTTTTGAGAAGTTTAATTAAAGTCAACCACCTATGGAGAAATGATGGGCTTGTTTGTTTCAGCTCTCCCTAGGGGTATGCTCTTCCCAGTTGACTTAAGTTGCCACTGTGTTTCACTAATGTGCATCTGATGCTTAATGAATTAGAGTGTTATTACCATTGGGTAGAGGTGGATTAAAATCGAGTCCAAAGCCTTTTCATTCATTTCGCTAATTATTCTCTGCATTCATTGCACGCAGATGAAATGATGAAAGGCTCCCTGTTGTGCGGGATTTGGACATTTCACACTTGGAACATAAATTGGACTGATTATCCTTACAGCATTATTGTCACATTTGTGAGTTTGGGTGCCAGGAAGCAGTAAGCTGTGAATTGCCACATTCCCTGTCTTTCAGCCCCGTGGAATGGTAGGGAAAACCCTTTTGTTGTAAGTCCTTCTTCAGTTTTGTATCTGGATCATTTTGGTGCACGAGACCTAAACCAGAGAGAGATTTCCCTCTCCTCTTCTCTAATGTTTAAACAGCCATTGCTCTGAAGCTTCAGAAGCATTCAGAACACGCTTCTAAAAATTAGCTTCCATTTCCATGTTCCCATACTCACTGGTTTCAAACAGAAGGCAAAATGCTGAAATGCTGTTAAGTGCCTTCTTTTGGCACTATCTGCTGGGGAACTGAATACAGAAAATCTCTTGAAACAGATCATTTCTCATATAAATTACAGTCTGTTAAGTGACTTCCAGAGATTCCAGTTCATGGTTGATTTTCACCCAGGCAGAAAGTCTTGAGTGTTTTGGATTTCCCATCTTTTAAGCTAACATTTTCAGTCATGGTGTAGAGAAAGTCTTTACTGTCAAGATGCTGGTCTCCTGGGGACAGACTGCTCTGCAGCAAGGACAGATTCAGCTCTCAGCTGCTGATCCAGTTAATCTGCAAGTGCATTGCTTCGTATTTATGTAGCACAGCAAAGTCCCTTCTCCATAAGGCCAGGACCTTAGGAAAATCCAACACTGCACCAACTGCCAGATCAGAACTTAACAGTTAGCTCTTCAGCCTGAATTTTTCCAACATTTTTTTGTGCGCATGCATATACAAACATGGTTAAGATTTACAATGTATAAATGCACTTGCATCTTACAGGTAATACAGGCAAGCTGCTGAGGTGCATTGAATCCTGGCATTTCAAGAGAATAAATTAAAAAGAAATCTGTGGATGTCACAAAACACAAGATATTTGGGTGAAATATTTCTGTTTTAGAGAAAGATTTCAGTATATTCATATTAAAAGTTATGTTGTCAAAAATCTCCCAACTATAACAAAAGGGAAACTAATGAGGAAAGTAAAGCTGGCATAAAACTGAACAAACTGGAGGCATCTCATACATAAACTTGGAATCTGATTTTATTCGTCTCCCAGGGATGTGTGAAATACACTGACAGTTTGCTTAGTCAAATGTCTTGTCTGGCTGATGGCTGCAGCAGTAGCACATGAAAGAGACTATGTAAAATAGGGGACTAAAATTATTCTTCAGCTGTGCTCCAATAACGAAGACAATGTTGAAAGCAACAACATCTGCGTTATGTGGCAGAGGCAGTATGAAAAATGGCTGTTAACTTTACACACTGCGAAAACTAGGGATGTGTTAAACAATTGTATTCCTGTTTTGTGATAATGGGACTGTGACTATGTTCTTGACAGAAATAAGCTATAATTTCAGAAATAGGAAATAAGAAGCAGAAATAAGCCAAGCCAAATTACATAGCATCCCAGAATCTCATAACCATTACCAGTATTGCACAAGGCATTGGCTTCAGGGTAATTGCTCCTGGAAAATGCTGGGATCCCCTAAGAAAAAAAAAAAAAAAAGAAATGAAAGAAAAGAAATAAAAATGATTTAAAAATAGCATCTTCTAATCCTGGAGTTGAGGATCTCACTTGAGTATTTACCCTTTGACATATTAGGACTGAGTCTTAGGCGTAGGTCTAGTGTTATTTTGTCCAACTGGCAGAATTGCAACCCTAATTTTCCCTCATATCTGCACTATTTAGAGGCAAATCCACTTTGCCCCACAAAGGGCTTTAAGCAAGTTTAGGGGAAAACCAGAGGAAGAAAACTTAATGGGATGAATATACTCTCAGCACAAGCCCATGCATGTTTTTACCAGACCATGACTTGACCCTTGGCAGCCACCAGCATGCACCAGATGTGTTCATTCTGATTTTGGGGTGAAGTGGCACCATCAGAAGTGAGAAGACAGGTTGGCCAGAAGAGTATGGGATTTTTCTTGGAAAGTCCTTTATCTTTTTCCTGCAAAGGCAGTAAGATTTTGTAGCCTGTCTGAGTGTAAGCTCTTTACTGTTTTTGCTGCTGTAAGATAAAGCCAATGATGTGGACATATGGATACATCATGCCCACTGCCCGGTTTGCACTCTTAGGACTATAGTGTCTCTCCACCTGCACCCCAGGTCTTCAGGGTGTATGTAGTCACATACCAAATTTTGAGAAAAACAACTCAACACGGTCGGTATCCATGTCCTTTTAAGTAAAAAATGCTCAGATAGCTTGCTAAACTGAGACTGAAACTGCTGCATATTACCTGCCTTTTAAAGCATTGCTGCTATAAAACTGGAAAATAACAATCACGTAGAACTTTTCTTCTGTGAAGACTGTTATATCTTCTTGAGCCACACGCATGTGCTTGGCCTGTTTAGGCTGTATTTATTCAAAGCCTCCTAAGTAAACTTAGTGTTTGTGAATCAATACTGTATGCCCTTCCCACCGAGACGAAGCTGTTCATAGTAACACGAGTCCAACACACAAGTACATGATATTTTTCTCAATGAAACCACCCTCAATTACTTTGCACACCATGGTTACACAGCACTTACTGGTCAATGATGAGGTGGGGACACGGCAACTTCTTTCTATGAAAAAGGCTATACAAACAACTATAAAAAAAAGTGGTCTGGAACAGGACTCCCTGAACAAGCAAGCAAGGTAGTTAGCTAGCTGTATTCTGTAGGCGTTTTGAATCATGTTGGGATTTATATCTTCTGTGGGACAGCTGCCAAAATGGACACACGCCCCCACACCCAGGTGGACATATTCCCTCATGGAGTCTTGTACTCGATAAGCAGATGTCCACTGATAAAAAGATGTTGAACTGCAAATGCCTTGTGCTGCCTCCAGAGGGGTGTCTCGCTGTCAGCAGTGAGGGAGACCAGAGCTTGTGGGAATACTTGGCAGCTTGTTCAAAAACAAATGCTAACATCAGATACAAAGATTTGGATTGTAGTATTAAACATAACGTTTGACGGGAGTGCCTGGAGTTGGAGTTGCCGACAAAAGCCCTGGTGTCGCCTGTTTATTTTCCCATTAAGAACATCTTGTGGGCATTCTTGCTCTGTTGATGGTTATGAATGTGCTGCCGGCTTGAATGGAGAACACAGGCACAGGCACTCTTCATTAGAGAGGAGTGACATACAGCGTGCAGATGCTGTTCGTGACATTTCTTGACCGGGGAGAGGTTCAGTGCTCCTGGAATAAGGCCCCACATACGTGACGCCAAAGCTATCCCAGCGCCTGAGTGAGGAATCCAAGCTTAAATGAATGTTTGCTAGTTCATTCACCCTTAATTAGTTCGTATCCACTAAAGCCATAATACACTGTAACTCATTGACCCAACATGAAAGGAAACAAATTGGTTAATTGAGAGAGAGCAATGCAATGCCTGTTCTGGCTGCAGGAGGGGGGGCTATGGTGCCTCCCAAGCAGAATTGTGCCCAGAAGGGCTGCTGGGTTATCATCCAGCTGACCCCATTCACCCTCTGGCAACATGGGCAGCGAGTAGCCTATTGTGCTGGAAGACTCCTGCTATGACTTGCTTTAATGTACTCCCTCTGCCCTCCCACGCCTACCCCAGATTTCCACAATTTCCACAGTCTGCCTGTGCGGAAGACCTTGGGTACGAGCAACAGATGTTCCTGTTCCCTCGCTAATACCCTTCCTCCCCCAAGACCCGCTTTTGCCCCTCATTCTTCACCTCCCCTCCGTCATTCCCAGGATTTGGGGAGCGAGAAAGAGGGCTGAGCAAAGGGATTACTTCGCAGCTTGCGTGGGGCTGGAGCAGCTGGCTTTTCATCTCCCAGGCTGGGAGGATTCGTCCCGATATCCTGCTTCCAGCTGCTTAGCTGTCAGTTTGGCTCGGCTCAGCTTGGCTCTCGCTGCCGTTTACTGTGAATTCTGGTGGAGAAAGCTCTCTCCACAATTCGCTGTTCAGAACAACACGCACAGCCCTCAGCTCAGGGCTGTTTGAGATTTCTTGTCTGCCCTTCTCAGCAACCCTGCCGACAGCCAAGATGGAGCCTTTTCTTTGGTTTTAAAGGGAAAAATCCTGTTTTTAAATTGCTGAGAACTTGAAAGCATATATTCAAAAAAAGAAAGAAATATCTAATAAAATAAAAAGCAAAAAAATTTATTAAAACCTTTTGTTGCATTCACCAGCCTTCCCAGTGGTAAAAACATGGCTTGTTTTGTTGAACTTCATATTAGAAGAATATGAAAGTAGAAGAATTTGAATACCTGTAGTGAACTCCAGCTTGCCTTTGAATTTAAAATGATTGAAACAGCAGCATCAACACTCAACTGGAATTTCAGCCAACCCAGAAAGCAGCACCACCAAACTCTAGCCATATCTGCTCTATAGCTCTTCTCCAGCAAAATGGAACTGAAACTATTGCAAGAACAGAGCAATCCTGTGGCATTTCTCTTCAATTTTCCTGCCAGAAATATCAGTTAACTTTCAAATATCTTCAAGCATTCCTGAGAGTCCTGTGATGCTGTAATGGCCAGGGATTTTCCAAGCCAAGCCAGCCAACCCTAAGGAATTTAAAACTCATTTTAAAATGAGTTTATTAAGGCTTCATTTGCATTTGTGTCCACCTCAAACCTCTTTGTTTTTTCATAAGGAAGGATGTCACCTTGGCATGTTAACATGTTCAGATTATGGGGTACCTTGCTTTTATTTTGATTGATATCATATAAATTTCATTGTGTTGGGTAATGTAGAGAGTGAAAGACACAATTTTTCCCATAAAGAAGACAAGGCTTGAAGATTTGTTCTTAGTATAGTATCTCTGCCCAAAATGGTATTAAATTGTTTGAGCATTGGATGAAATCTTCTCAGTTGTAGGGGAAGAAAAAAAGACCTGGAGTAGGTCCTTTACTTGAAAGACAAGTGCATTATACTGTTCCAGAGCAGAAGGATATAACGATATAGTGAAGGTTGGTTTTGGTAGTTCATTAAACAGATACTCGTTTAGTTGTTCTGCTTTTTTCCCCTCCATTTCCCCATTCTGATGCCTAAGTATGCAGGCCTCTTTATCCACATGCCATTGCCTCACTTGGAAGATAACTCAGCTGGGCTTGTTTATACCTGTACAGTCTTACCAACTTATAAGTGCATACCATTACCCTTCATTAATGTCCTAAATACTGAACAGCAGTGCATATATTCAGAACTCTTTGCAAGATTACAGATGTGAATAAAAACCAGTAATTTGGGCTGTCAGTTGGTCTGAAAATACAAAGCTCTTCACAAGGTCACTCAGATGCACATACAAATTTAGACCTAGCTGAAAACAAGTTTAAGTGGCATAATTCTGCCTTCATGCATGCAAACGTTTTAACAGCCTTTGTGTTAGTTACCACATATGTCTAGCAGCTGGATGCTGAGAGAGTGGGAAATGCAAACTATACAGAAAAGCCATAAGGGAGTGCTTGATGAGTATTTTCTGAGTGAACAGCACAAATAAAATTACAAGTAGAAACCACAGTTACCCTAACACAAATCCTTATCTCACCACCACACAAAGCCCTCATTAGCCATCCTCTGTACTTGCCTTTTCTTTCACCCCTGATTTTAATAACTATAAGATATGAGATGTTGTACACTGATCCATCTTGCTGTGATTGTAATATAGACTAGATTCCAAAGGGACCTCATAAAAGCACATTATATTGAAATATTCTATCCAGTACAGTTTTGTTTGGTTTGTTTCTTTTCCTGTGGAAAGAAACTTCATGTAAAGACAACATCTATCTGTTCTTCATCTTGTTCCCAGACAAGATTATGTACCCATTGTCAGGTGTCCTGGTTTCAGCTGGGAAAGAGTTAATTTTTCTTTCTAGGGATTCCTGTGAAAGGAATGTCAATAATACCTATTGGTTTTAGTTGTGCCTAAGTGATGTTTACACTGTTCAAGGACTATTTTTCAGCTTCCCATAGAAGCCTAGACAGAACGAAGAAATGGCCAATGAAATATTCCATACTATAGATATGATGCTCAGTATATAAATAGGGGTTGGCCGGGGGACAGGAAGCCATGATCACAGCTTGGGATGGTGCCAATTCACCCGGCAGTGAGAATGCCCCATGTCATTATTACTATTGTTATTTTTTTTTCTTTTCTGTTACTGTTTCTATTAAACTGTCTTTATCTCAGCTCAGGAGGGTTTTTTCCTCCTTTTCCTTTTTCTTTTTTTTTCCCCTGTTCCCTCCTACCCTTCTGAGGGGAGGAGGGAAAGGAGGTTGAGCAAGTGGCTGCATGGTTCTGGTTGCCAGCTGGGTTTAAAGCGTAACAGCAGGTATGGTCCAAAACTGTCAGAGGTAGAGCTTCAAAGACTGATAATGTTCTTATATTCTTTGTGAAAGTAAGTGATGGCATTAAAAATAGAAGTCTCACTTGGTGTAATTTCAGGTATTAGTCTATATAGAGTATTCACAATCCCAGATGGCATTTTCTTAGACCTCAAAGTCACTCCACCACAAGACTCAAATCTGTAGGACAAGCATTCACATTAATTGCCTCAAACATGTGGACAGGCAAATTCAGAAACAATGTGGAGCTGAAATATGCTACAGAAATCTTTCCTGAAAGGTTGGTGCTGTGCTTATCAGACTGTTTCATACAGTAAAAGATACATGCATGTATGTTAGCAATAAACCCAAATATGTAATGCCATTTAATTCCTGGTGAAGTGGTAGAATGAGCTACCAAAAAGGCTGAAATTCATTTTCATCTTCATTGTACACCATCAGAGAATCGTTTATTAAGATGGTGGGACTGTCAGAAAACAACCTCTTGCAAAACAGAATATTTATGAAAGCTGTAATCATGTAGGTGATAGCTAATTATACATTATTATCTAGTCTGGGTAGGGAATTGAATGAGGTCAGTGAAAACAACTGAGTTGTCACCATTGGAAGTAACTTTGGATGAAGCCATCATGTGTTGTTCAGTCTAAATTAAACTGAATTACATTATAACAGGTTTGGGATTTTAGACAGAAAAACTGAGAAAGCAAGGGCACAGGTCAGTGAAAACACCTGGACAGGAAAACTCAATACTAGGAAAACAATCAGGACTTTAAAAAAAAAAAAATCAAAGCAGGGTTTCAAGATAAATCACCTATATAAAGAAAAAAGAAAGCTATAAAACCATGTTAAAGGATAGGTTTGAGAATACTGTCTGGAAATGTATAGTTATATAATCTTTTTTATTTAATTTCTGTTCATATTTAACAAAATAAGAAATTAAGACCTAACAACAGTAAGAATCAGCAATTATCCTATGAGAGAATGGTTCAAGATTGGCTGGCTCAAACCGATCTCAGAAACTCGACAGTTTAAAGTGACAGACACATCCTGTGTGTTTGGGTGTATTAATTGACTTGCTGTATAATTTTAAGCATTCAACATGATGTTGACCCAAGAACCGATTACTTGAGACTGGGGATAACTATTGTTACTGACTTAGTACCCTGGGCCAACCAAGCACTGGAGTTGCAGGGGTAAAAGAAGCTAACTCCATGGAAAATAGCCCTCAATACTTTTATTGCAAAGATCGAGCACTTTATGTCTCTGTAAACTCCTCATGCTCAGCAGCAGGGCAGAGGAAGCAGGAGCTCCCAGGCCAACACTTCCAGGTGAGCTTGTTTCACATAATGACCTCAGCTGATTCCAATGATGTGATAATGTGGGCGTGAGGTCACAAGGAGCAGCAGAGTGTATCTCTGGGGGCTTTCCAGGGGGTGCAGGTTAGTCTGCTCACCTGGGGACCTGTTTTGGTGTGTCCTGTGGAGAGAGGAGGCTCTTTGGCTGGTGGATGGAAGATCGAGCACGTGAGTTTGGTTGCTTGACAACCTTTTTCTTTTTTGCTTCTAACTTTTCTGAAAGACGTGCACTGGTAACTGAGGGGCTCTGTGCTGTTGGTCTTCAAGCTTGGTCTGGGAGGGCGTTTGAATATTGATGGGAGGCATAGTGTAATCTGTAAGGAAGCTTAAGTAAAGTAAAAACAATAGTAAAAGTGATAGCAGTAAATTTTGGGGGAAAAAAAACCTCGAAGTTGCAGTGAATGTCTTCAGCTTTGCTCTGCCAGCTTGGATTTATGCTTGCTTCATAAGTACATTCTTCTTTCTGGAGTATTTGGTAAATGCCTGCTTCTTTAAAGTTTTCTTTATCTGAGAATTGTAGTGGTTTGAAAAAGACTGAGATGAATTGAACTGTGTAAACTGGCTTATGAGTGATAACTGAAGTCTCCTTAGAGAGTTGAAAACAATTTCCTAAAATATAAAATTTAAAAAAAAACAAACCCTCGATGCCCTTCAAGATATTTCCAAGGCACTTTGAAAATAGCTCAACATTTCTCTGTGTAAATCTAGATTATTTTTATAGATGGGGGAACTATTGAAGGATTGCTTGTTCTGTAGCTCTTCTGTATTTAAAGCTGTGGGTTTGTTTTCACTTGAAGCCTGCTTCCAGCTGCTTTTGGTATACACATCTTGGTTCAAGCAGTATCCTAACTGTGCTTGGGTTTGATAAATAAAAATGATATAGAATCCCTGAATTGCAGTTATGGAAAGGAATTTTATCAGTCAACTCTGAAGCATGTCACTTGTAAAACTATGTATACAAGGTTATCTGGTGGAAATGCTGATACCCCCACCGAGGGCATTTCTGTGCCATGGTGATATGGAGGGGGGATGGCTTTTATTTGCAGAGGCTCTTACAGTGCAGGGCTCCCCAGGAGCCAGCTCAGGTTGTGCTGCAGCCAAATGCCTGTGAACTGTCTCTGCTTGCTTGGGGAGAGCTGGAAGTTTTGGGGCAGAGGAAGGGAAACCCTGCATGCCCAGATGGAAGGGCAGCTTCTAGATGTTATCTGCCTGCAGACAATACTGTAAAGGCAGTCTGCTAGCCATACTGTTTCAAAGAGGGCTGAAGCCTTGCGAGGAGATAAAAAACAAGCTAGTTTTATAGTTTACTTTTCAGACAGCACAGGTGATGTCTTGACTTAAAATTCTAAAGTAAGTAGCACTACTGAGCAGAGTAACCTCCAAATCCAAGCAATTTTGATGCTTCCTTACCAGCTTACTCCAAGCTGTGCCTGTTCCTCTTCCCTCTCCCCTCAGCTTTCCCTTAGCAGGACAAATGCTACACTCGGTGTTGTGGTGAGTTCCATTTCACCACTAATGGTACTACATCTGGGTATTTTAGGATTGGCACGTTTATGGTTAGCACTTGAAGTGAGGGAAAAAATATATGGTTTTCCTACTAGTAAGTTCCTTTTTGGAAGCTGTAGTTCTTTCCTTGGGAAGAGGTGCTGTCGGTAGGAAACCTGAATGTGTGCTGGTGCAGAGGTGATAGCAAAGCTGACTGATACCTTATCTTGTGTGCAGCTGTGTGAGCTTCTCAAAGGAAAGCCATGGCTCAGTGAAAGGCCTTGGCTCTGCAATTTAGGGCCTGCAAAAGGGTGACAGGGAGATGATGAAACTTCAGAATATTTCTTCCTCTCTGTAATTCATAAAAGTTTGAAGTTTTCTTGTGTGAAAAGAGATGCATCCCCCATGCATCCTAGACCTGACAAAAGCACAGTGAAGCTCAAAAGACACAAAACTGTTGTATGACTTCAGATAAAAATATCTGATGGAGAAACAGAGAATGGGAAGTGATTGATACTAGTGATAAACTGCTCTTCTGAGGATATTCATAACTAGAAGGGGTATATTTCAAAGGGAAGGTACTATAATATAGTGTCCAGTTTATGGCTGGCAAATGTAAGTCAGAGACAAACAACTTAGTAAGAATCAAAGAGCGCCTGCTAAGCTGCAGGTACTTGTGCATCGTATGGAGACCTTCTGCCAAGACAGGTGGAAAGAAAAGCTCAGCAGTAAAGCAAACTTTGTTTCATGTGATTCCCCATGAGAATCAAGAAGAAATCCAGCCCCTCTGTTCAGAGCCTTGTAGAGCCATCCATACTCTCTACACAGCAGAAATGTGCTGACAGATGGATCAAGAGAAATTGAATATATTATAGCATTGAATAAACTCACAGGCTAAGCATTGGGTTTGATCTGATGAATGCAAGATCAGCTTTTAATGCACATGAGAATACTGATTATACTGTGATTACCATGCTTTGGTATTTCAGCACACATGTATCTGAATCCAGCTGAAGTCTGAAATAATGAAACTCAGAGGTTTTTCAGGTCTTCTGTGAGGCATGTCTATGTTTTGGTTTTGTTGTGACTTTCTTTTGGGGGGGCATTTTCTACTATAAAAGAAGGAAAGATCATGACATAAAAGCCTTAATTTAGTTTAAAGCCATTCACTTTCTTCTATTCTTATTAAGTCTTCCTGGAACTAATGCTTCCTTCCCCCCAGAAACGAATCTATCCAAATGTGTTCTGCTTTTTGTATGTTAATGTGCAGAGTTTAAGTTGGAATTAGCTCCACTAGCAATTCTGGGAGTCAACTTGAGCTAGGAGACAAAGGGACTGAATACCAAATAACTGCCTGGATAGGAAGGTGGAGAAGGGGGGGGGAGGCTTGGGTGTGCAGCCTTTGAAAGGAATCGGACATGTAGATGAGCACATAGAGTTTTGTTTTTACATTATTGACTGAGATTGCATTTGGAGAGCACTGAGTTGTCCTGAGCCAACCTGGTGGCCTGGGTGCCCCCTTGCTTGGTGGGTGGAGGATTCACAGCTCAATTAGATGTAGATGATGTTGATGCAGGCACCTCATTCCTGCTATGTGTGCTAGCTACCCCTTCTTGCCTTCATAGGGGCAAGATGAGGGTAACTCTTGCTCCCATTAACACCCTTGATGAAATTAGAGTGTTTGGGTTTCTTTCCCTTCTGTAGGAAAACTATTTGCTTCAGCGATTCATTTATTTGTACTTTGTGAAGAGATGGCTTTACTCTGAGACAGTCTCAGGCACAGGAATCAGGAGGTCTGGCACAGGTTGTCTCGACCTTGCAAAAAGCAGTGTGCATTGGTAGCATGGGTGCCATATTTTAAACACAATGCCTAACTGCAGTGACAGAGGTATATGCTGATGTGTGTTGCTAAGTTGCTATGGTATCTGAAAGCCACAGACCATTAGTCAGGTGGCAGTTTGTGCCTAGATACTGCTGTGATTGATGCTCTAATAAATAGCTGAGAGGAACGGGTAGGGGAGAGGGAGGAATGGAAATGACTTTACCCCAAGAGTTGCAAAATACCTGTGATGGCCATAAAAACTAAGGAGACTAAAAAATTAATTTGTATTCAGCTGAGGATTCAGCACTGTAAAAAGAGGAACTCATAAAGTAGAAGCTCCTTATTTTCCATCTTAACATCAATATATTAAGCAGCTCATAAAATCCAGTGCAGAAGGACAAATGCCATCCTTGTGCATATGCAGTGTCTTCAGTATACAAAGGGGAAAGACTGAGACTTAAGGAGCTAGATTTGGACTCTGGACTCAATTAACTTCTCCGTATAGACTTTTTATGTCACTCTGGTAGAGTCATTTATTGTCTCTGTTCCCCTTTCTAAAGGTAATTTACCCATTTCCAGAAGTACTGAGAATAAAAATGTCGCTATTCATGGTAGAAATGCCTTGACCACCATAATGAATTCAAGTAGTGTGCTAGTAGAAGACATTGAAGTTGCTAAGATAGAAGGACAAAACAGTGTTTGTCATAGTGGTTCTGCACTAAATGTTTGATGCTAATTGCTACCAGGCCCTCCAAAAAATGTCATTTTGTACCAGGAATGCAAGGACAGGGTTTCTGCTGACTTCCTGGTGTGTCCGTGCTGGAAGGAAAGTGCCTGGGGCCAAGGGGATTTATATGGCTTCTCCTTAAAAAATAATTGCCTGATTCCTCTTTTCTCCCTGGGCCTGGGAAGGGAAACCTTTGAAATGGGTTTGCAAGAAAATAGTATACTATTGCTCAGTGTGTGTGGTTAGTCTCAGGATGAGAAAAGAGAATTTGGCCTGTCTTATTGTATATATTGAAAGGGAATTGAGGGACACACTGAAACTGTCTGCTACAAGCATCTAAATTGAACGTCATGAATCCTCTGTTGCCAAACTCAAGAGAAATGAATGACTGAGGCGAGGGGTTGTCCATGCCAGATTGTCTTTGGTGAGTAGTGGTCATGAATCCAGAGTGCTTATTCTCCACCCTGTCGTCTTCAGGCCACCTCCCCAGTGGGACAGGGAAGGTGTTTCTTTAATAAAAGGTGATCCTGCAAAACTTAACGATTGATAGAAGGCAGGTATCATTGACATGTCATGTTACAACAACTTTATATGTATCCAAGGGGAATGCTGATGCCATTTATCAAAGGATAAAAGTTCGCTATTTTGGTATCTTTGCCAAAATATGCAATGTTAGTGGTGGTTTGCTTGCTGCCATTGAACAGCTGGGAATACTGGGAAGCCAAATCATCTGTTCCACTCTTGGCTGCTTTGTGTGTTGTTTCCAGACATGTGTGTTCAAAGTCACTTGATTTGTTTCAGGTGTTATATGTGGAAGGGGCTCATGTTTCTAAAAACCATTATTTTATAATATATCTATATATTATATATTTAAAATATAAAGCAGTAATAAATAAATCATAGCATTGCATTGGGACTTAGTTTTTAGCTATATATGTATATCCTTGACATTTGTATATATTGATTTTTGAATTGTTGCATATTTCTGTGAAAGTCATTCATGTTCTGCATTTTGTGGCAAGTGCCTTTCACTAAGCTTCGTGTTTATTTTCTGATCGATTCTACACTAAATAAACAAGTGGCTTTCTCCAGCATGTCCACGCTATAGGCCCAATTGTAAAATAGAGATTTATTTTTTTTTATCCAGATTAGGTAAATTGGCCAAAAGGAAGGAATCTGCACTACAGATTTTTTTTCCCCAGACAGATGTAACTTTTTTCTCTTTATGATCTAGTAAGAAACATACTAGTTTTCATGTAGACTGTAGTCTAGATGTTTTTGAAGACATCTGCTTGAGGTAGTCTGCTGTGCATCACAATTGCTTTCAGTTTTGTCAGCTGTCTTAAGATACAGATATTGCTCATATGCTGTCTCTGCATCTTGGACTTGTGCTTTTGCTTTTTCTGTGCTAATTAATTTCTTATTCAGTGCCAAGTCATCTTAATTTGTGTAAGCAAAACCTTCCCTCAGTTTCTTAACAGCATTTGTCCAGGTGCCTTAAGTTAATCTATTTTTCAGGTAAGTAGTTACAGAAGTTGTATCTTACTGTGTCTGAGTAGCTTGTGCCAATTTTTAAAATGGAATATTTTATCTCATCTCTGGCCGAGATCAGTATTTCATGAGACTTCAGAGTCTCAGTAGACTGTAATTTAGATCCTACTGTGGAGCACCTAGAATTTCCTAGTCTGGAACCAGCTGCATCCTAAAAAGTGTTTGAGAGGAGCTTTGAGCACTGGATTGTTGCCTCAGGGGATAGGGTGCTAATCCTGCCATAAACAAGAAGACAGTCTGTGTATAATATTCTGCAATTAGTTAGGATGATTAGTCATAAAAACAGTTGATAAGAAGGATCACATGACTTCTGTGATTGACATGCACATTCTCTAATACTACAAAGAGGAAAGACTGAGACCACCAGTTCAAAGGCAGCTTTGCAGTAACTTTTGTTAGCAATTCTGCTACTGCTTTTCTTTGAGGACTGAGTATAAAGATCTATACTTTCTCTAGCACTTTTCTGCCTAAGGAGAGCAGAGGATATGTCAAAAATCTGTTGTGTGTTTTGTCTCTTGACTTAGTGCTTTGGGGTAGGACTGCAGCTTTTGTGCTCCCTTTTGTTCACCTTATGTGGAAGGCACTACAGCGTGTTTTCTTCTGGGAGCATCTGTTTTCCTTCTGAATATTACTGACCTGGCCCAGGCTGGCAAGTTCCTTCTGCAGGAGAAACCAGTTAGGCAATTCCCTCTGAAGTCAGGTTGATATGATGTCTCCTTTGGTCTCCGCATGTATCTCATGGCCCAGTGTGTAAGGAGGGAACGTGTCCTGTCCTGTGAATTGTCTTAGGTAATCTCAGCATGGGAGGTGGCTGCTACTTATCCATCCCGTGCTATCACGTATAGGCAGACAGGAGATCTGTGAAAGTCCTGAAGATGGATTTCTGGCCCAGGATTTTTTTTTCTTTGCCAAGGTCATTTGTGCCTAAATGGGCAGGTCATGCAGTGCTCTTACCAGAAGGCCACATAGTTTTGCATGCTACACATGTACCACAGCAGAGACAAATGTTGTAAAGAAGCATCAGGGCTGTCAGAAGGCTCATGGAATAAATCAGATACCTGGGTTTGTCCCAAGTGTAGTGTCCACTATACCTCCATCTAGGCCAGGCAAGAGATGTCTAAGGGACCTCTGCTGTGGATGTAGAGCAGATGGGATACCCGCAGTGTATCTGTGTACCCACAGAGTCCTCAGGCTCACATGAACATAGATGCAGCTGAAGTAGTCTTATTTTCGAGGATGAGATTCCTGGAAACACAAGAGTGTTCCTTATTGTGAAATGTGAGGTTTGGAATCCCAGTTCTACAGTGTAAAATCCAGAGGGAGAGTAAATGGTGAAGCAACCGTACCTTAATTTTAAATTTCATTTTAGCTGACTACTGGCTTGGTTCCTCACAGACTTGCCAGAAAAATTGCAGGGTAATTTTCTGTTTATCTCAAAAGCACCAGCCAAACCCAGACTGAACTTTTCTCATGTAAAGGGAAAACACTGCTGATCAAAGGCCAAATTTGAATATGATTATTTTCTTCTTATAGTTGAATGGTACTAATTGTATAGACTGTAGTTAAGGGGGTCGGGGGGGGGGGGACGACACGACAACATATAGATCTAAATTTGTTCTTCGTAGATAATAACTTGCATTGGATTGTACAATTATCATATGGGTTTCACTTTGCTTTCCGGTGACTACGTGTCAGAATGAAATAGCACAGTGGAAGAAGGAGTTGCCACAAAGGGAAATGACTAATGTGCCCAGTCTCCCAACTCAGTTTTCTTGTGCTCCTTGCTTAGCCAGCAGAACTTGTGTTCTCTACAGCTGGAGGCTGGTGAATTAGAGAACCCATACACAAACTAAGAAAGTTTCAAAATTGGCACTAGATGAAGACCCTACATCTAGGCAGTGTTATGCACCTCCCTATCCAGAGCACCCGCCATTCCGCCTCTTCTTGCCTTTCTACTCTTTCTCTTTCCTGTGTGTGCTAAAACTGGTTTGACAGCTGTACCTATGCATAGCTGTGGGGAATGAACTGGCATGACTCATAGAGCACTTCTCACTTTTGCTAGGCAATAGCCTTGTGTCCCTGAATGTCAAGGTCAATCAGTGGGATTTTTAGACCATAAACGTGGAAACATTTATGGAAGTCTCCATAAGTGGAATGGTAGAAAATATGAAATATCAAGTAAGAAGGTTTTTGCTGTGACAATCAAATAGCTCACATCTTGCTGTCTTGCAGCAGTCTGAGACTTTCCATGCATATAATCCCTTGTCAAGGTTATTGATGTAATCGTCTTCATCAGATCATATAAGTGTTGTGGAATAATGTGTCATGAACTGCTGTAATTTTAAGTAACTTTACTTAATTTATATCTGGCCTGTAAGATAATGTCAGTTTTTAAAGGGTATAAGGAGGTATTACTTCAGCTCTAAAAATGCATTGCATAACCCAATTTCATGACTAGGAACTAAAGCAGTAAGTATGTGACTTTTTGGTATTTGCTTATTGCCTAGCACCCTGTTGCAATTGTGCTTTGTGCTCTATTTAAAATAGTCCAGACCGTGATTAATGAACTTGTTAGTTCCAGCTTTAAGTTCCTTTTAAAGGCAGGATGCTCAAGTTGGCACTACTGACTGCTTTAGAAACTGAAATCTGCCAGTAGCCAACACAGAGTTAGGTGGGCCTAAACAAAGATTAAATGCATGTTTGTTCTTCATCTTGTCTTGTAAATTGGGTAGGCCTGAATCACTATATATGCTTGTGCAGATGGAGAGGAAACAAATGGGTTTTCTGCTGGTTTGTGTGCCTAGTGCTGTTTTACAGCCTGAAAAAGATAGCTTAATTGAGATTGTCTGTGCATGGCATTCCCCATGTTCAGTGTTTTGCCAGCTTTCGGGAAGGAACCATGGTTTCTTGTCAGATCAAACATCACAGCAGAATATCAGCTTCCCTAAACACAAATTGTATCATGTTTTCTTGGCCTCCACCATTTAAAAAAAAAAAAATTAGGCTCCCTAACAGTTTGAATGTTGGCATCGTAATTGCTTTGTTTATGAGGACTGGCTTTTATTAGATCTAGATGGTGAGTTGCATTTTCTGTAATGAGCAAGACAGGAAAATCTCTGCCAACCACAAGTATGGTCAGCAATGCCTGTAATCACTGGGTCTACGTGGGATGTCTCTCACATAGCTGTCACAAAATCACTGCAGACTTTCAGTGGCAGTCCACGTCACCCTGGTGGACTGGGCACTGAAGCAGACAAACTGTGCTTGCATGATTCATGCTAACAGCTGAGGTATGGAATTGGTCAGAAATATCACAATGAATCTTTCAGCAGGAGTGAACAGCATCTTTAGTCAGCACAGGTACATTTGGTAGCATGCTTCTAGAAGGAAAATACTACCTATCAAAATTAACCATGTTTTAAACTCTTTATTTCATTGCAAATAACTGCTTTCCAGTGGGAGGTAGGAATCTGTACTTTCTCCAGTGATGCTGGTGACAGAAATACTAACACACTGACTACAATTTGCAAGCAGACCTTTGCTACCATGGCGTCATCTCCAGTTAAGGCATTAAGTAGGTCAGAGATCTCATTGTGCTGTTTGGTTTCTGTCCCATCACCAGGTAGACCTGCTGGTGACCTAGTCTGTGGGACTCCTCATTAAACAGCACTTATTGAGGTTACTTCCACACAGGACACTGTGCTCTGAATCTTGCCCCTCAAGGTGCTTTAAACTGCTGCGAACTGCAAATCTGATTACATATGGCACTAATGCTCAGAAAAGTTGCGGATGCCCCATCACTGGAGGTGTTCAAGGCTGGATGGGGCTTTGAGCAACCTGGTCGCAGGGTATCCCTGTCTAGGGCAAGGGGGCTGGAACTAGACGATCTTTAAGGTCCCTTCCAAACTAAACCATTCTATGAGTCTAATACAGAAAGTATACTTTAGATACAGTGTTATGGCTGGTTTTGTATGCTTTTGTGGCTGGTAGGTCTGGGTTTGATCTGTTTTCCTACAGAGGATATTTTGCCTCTAGATAAAGCTGCAGGAAACAGCCACTGAAACCAATGGACCCATTTGCAGAGTACAATGCAGCATGAGGTGGCACGATATATTCCATGCCAGACTTTTGTGACCAGTGTATATGTTGAGCACCCCGTACTTCATTGATGGACTTATTGGGGTTAATGTCTATGTCCAAAACTTGGGAGGTTTGATGTATTCCCAGGCTGCATCTCAGTGCTGTTGGGCTGTTGCCTCTACATGTTGGCTAGATTTTTCCCTTCCTCCTGGAGTGTATCTGCCCTGAAGCCTGAATCTATCCCCTGCTGAGAGTGGGTCTCAAAGGGCTGTTACTGGCGTGGGTAAATATGGCAGAATAAAGCCTTTTTTATTTTTGTATGCTCCATTCCTTAAAGCTTTAAATTTTGGATCTGCAATTTCCAAACCAGCTGGCTTTCATGCTTTTCTGTAAGATATTTTTGCCAAAATACCAACAATGGCCTCAACTGTTTGTTGGTTTGGCACAGCTGTGTTCACAGTGGTCTTTGTAAAACAACTGCAATATCTAGAAAAATGCAGAAGAAACTCGAGATGGTTAATTGTTAAATATTTTTGCACAAGGCATGACATTGAAAAGATTTTGCTCTCTTTTCCAGTTTAGTGACTGTGGGAATTTCCAGTCTTAAGTGACAGTTTCTCTTATTACTGTGTGAAAAAACATTTCATAAGTCAGCAAAAACAATCACAAAATCTTATTTTAGTAATTTTAACAATGGCAAAATGATTTTGGTCAGTCTTACAGTTTCATAGAAACTATGAAGGACTATTTCTTGTTTCAAAACTGCTTGTTCATTCAAGTGGAAAGCAGCTTGATCCTGTTTAGCCAAACTGGACTTGCATCTAAACAAACAAACAAACAAAAAAAGAACAAATCACACATAATAGGAGTTCTCACACCCAGCCAAAGTATGTTTGCCCTGAAAACTTCCTCTTCTTGACCCTATTGTGCTTCTGGAAGCCCCAGGCCTCTCATCTGGTAATTGTTTGAATTGTATCCCCAGTCATTTCAGCATCATTGAAACAAAGCATAGATTGATCTTTTCCAAGCTCTGTAGGCCATGAGCTTTCTCTTCCAGAGCGTTTGCAGAGCGCTGATGGAGCTGGAGCCTAAGAAAGCCCTGCAATGCAGCCACTTCCACTGATATCAAAGGGAGGAGTGAAAGAGGTACCTAGATAGGCATTGAGATCCTGCTGTGACCGCTAGCCTCTAGAAGGCTTTCTGCCTCCAGAAGGAGAAGATGGTGCTTATGAAGGTGTGAGATTACCTGCTCTGTGCTGTTTGTCTTACCTCACTGAGAAATAAGTAAGACCCTTTAGCAAGTGAGAGGTTGCCTTCTGTCCACAGCCACCAGACTAAGCTGTTATGTGGCAATCTAACAGTTGCTCCACTTTTATTTCAATTGACCATTTATCTTTATGCTGAGTGAAGCCATGCTAGATTGCTCCTGCCAAGTGAGATGCTGCAATTTCTCATCTTGAAGGTCCTTTTCACTAAATATCGTGTTTCCACTCTGCCCTTCAAGTGGTTATCTTGTTTCTGACAGCCCCTTGAGTCTTTTGGCTACTGATGCCAAGCTGTGCTGACTGGGCATCCTCTCCTGTGCAAATAAGGAAAATGTCATTAGTTTCCTAGGCACACCTCAGTCTGGTTAATTAGGCCTATTCTACAGACTGGAGGGCTGTTAATTGGTTATTTCTAATCAGTGTCTGCTGGGGAGGGCTCAATAATGGTATGGGCTTAATAATGGTATGAGCTCTAACCAGAACATTATCCTAGGTTTGTGGTTTTCTCCTATAACTGCTGCAAGAAACTGGAACAGAATGACAAGTTATTTAAAAGATAAATATTTTAAATACGCAGAAAGGTCAGTTGAAGGAATTTGACTGAACTGTAAACTACCACTTCAGGGAATAGAGAGAAAATGACCTCTTTTGCTATGGAGATTGTGCTGAAATATTGCCAAGCCTTGAAATATTCAGATGATTGGTCAGCTGCCAAAAACTTGTTATTCATGAAATGCCTAGTGTATACAGGCTTGTAGAGCTATTACAGATCTTAATGAGCTACAATAGAGACTTTTGCTTGACAAAAGGCAGAGGAAGCGGCTTGTCCTACCAGATCCTTTGTTTTGGTCCAGTTCTACAAGCATGGGACTAGAGAATCAAGTGTATTCTCTTGGTTTGAGTGACTGGTTCACTTGTGTTTGTGTGCACAGAAAGGTGTTTGCCATGCAGGCAAGCTGTCTGCCATGTAGCTCATTAGATTGCTTGATTAGATTTTGCCTGAGCTCCCATGCCACTGGAGCCATCCTTATTTAAGGCCATTCTTTGGCTGCTCAATTTTGAATTTGTGATCAATGCAGCCCCAGCTTCTGTCAATTCCCAATCCCAGTGCTCCTGGTTTTGCACATCTGACAGACTGCAAAGCACTTGATTAGATGGAGAATCATGCCCTGCTCTTCTCCCTCTCACTTCTGGTTTACTCAGCTAAGTAGCTTACTGCTTTACTAGTAATTGCAAGGCAGGCACCACTAATAAGCTACTTGCTTTCCAGAAACCAGGCTCTGCTCCATGTGTTACCATTCACATGCTTTGTGATCACCAGAGCTAAGAGGCTGCCTTTGTTGGCCTTCCACACGTTTGATTTGTTTCTCCTGAAGTGTTCATAATTTAACCTTGGTTTTTTGGCATAAAATTGAGAACTGCAGGTGACCCCTAGTCAGACGTTCAAACCATTCCAGTGTCACTATGAAAAGTCCTCTGAATTTCTGCTGGTTTTTGGTCATTAAGCAAATTCTGAAAAAGCAGCCAGAAAGCTGTCTGATATTTATAGTAGGAGACTTGGTGATTTTTTTCTGAGGGGGAAACCAAATGGCAGCTTGAGGCTTCCAGGGACTGAAGGTTAGGCTTACCAAAAGATATCAGATGAGATACTGATTTTTGTTCTTTTTTTCTCTCCTCTTTCTTTGTGAAAAAGGTCAGGACTTTTCAGTTTCTCATACCTCAGATACATAACGCTATCATTTCTCATTTCACAAGAGTTAAATGTTGTTCTCATCGTGCTATGTAAATCTGTCTGCAAGGCTTCTAGCAAAATCCAGTATGAAACAATGATACAATAAGTTAGTAGTCTCTAGGATAGTACTTGCCAAAAGGTTGGGAAAGGAATTTATTGAACTGTATAAGAGAAATAAAATACCTCCAAAATTAATTATAGTAGAATCTGCACAACACTGTTTCACAAAAGAAGGATCAATTTGTAAGCATTAAATAAATAGAAAAAAAAAATTAGCTTGATGAAAATGCTCTGAAAATGTTCCCATGAACTTTCCCATGTGTGCTGTACATTTACTGGGTAATGTCCATTTTAACGATATGTCAGAGGCTAAAATCTGTTTTCTTATATTGTTTTAAATATAGCACTAACATACCATTGACTCTACCAACAAAATGGTCGGCTACTCTGGATTATTAGAAGGTAGTAAAACTACTGTATGGGAATGCAATTCAGGTTTCCCAAGCAGGGATGATTTTTTGCATTCGCTAACTGTCCCGAAATAAATCTTGTCAATATTTATTTAGAGTAGGTCTCAAGCCTCTAGGCCCAGGCTTTTATGAAAGTGAGTTTGATCTTCCAGAAAAAGTGCTGTGTGTGATTAAATGCTGCCTAAGCAGCAATCACAGCTACCTGAATTTCTGCTGTAAAGCTGCAGCAGATTTCCCTTGGACAGACGAAAGGGGTAGTTTGTAGTCTTCACCTTATTGCGCTTTTTCTTCTTTTGCTGGTCCTTCCACACTTTTCCTTTGAAAGTAGCAGCTTAAACTGTCTGGGAGGCTCGCTTTCCCAGGTGCCTGGACTGATGTTAATTTGGGCTCAGGACAGCCCGAGAGGTCAGGATCCCCCTCCCTCCGTCCTGCTCTCCCCCCCTGCCCCGGGGTGGGCAGCGGGCTTGGGCTGCGTGGGGGGATTTGCCGGGCTCCGGCTGACCTCTAGTGGCAACCGTGGGGCCGGGGCAAGCCCCGGTGGGCTTCTCGGGGGGCTCGGGGGTGAAACAGCTTCTTATTTTGCTGACATGCAGTTTGTCTTCTGCAAACCCCTGTAAGGGGGGGGGGGATATGTGTGTGTGAATGTAGTAGATGAAAGTGATACATATTATAGCTATATATATAGCTAAAAATAAATAATATAATTAGGTTGGAAGAGATTAGGTTGGAAGAGACCTTTAAGATTAAGTCCAACTATCAACCTAGCAATGCCAAGTTACCACTGAACCATGTCCCTCAGCACCACGTCTACACAGCTTTTAAATACCTCCAGGGATGGTGACTCAGCCACTTCCCTGGGCAGCCCATTCCAACGCTTGACACACCTTTTGGTGAAGAAATTTTTTCTAATGTTCAATCTGAACCTCTCCTGGTGCAATTTGAGGCTATTTCCTCTTGTCCTATCACCTGTTACTTGGGAAAAGAAACTGACTCCCACCTTAATACAGCCTCCTTTCAGGTATAATTTGCAGGCTATATATGTGGCCTGGCTCCTGGGCATTGCTGCGGATGTGCAGCTGGTGGGCTCTGCCCCTCCGAAGGCATGAGGAGGAAAAGGCTGTATCTCTGTATCCACAGGCACAGAGGGAGGGGAGCACCCACACAAAATTCCGTGTGGAAGTATGAATGTTGTCTCTGAAGTAGTGGAAACTTTGGGAGACTATGGTTCCTGCTGGTAGTATCTCAGCTGCCCAAAGGAAAGCTGAGTCCCAAGTAAAGCTGTGAGTTTGGGTGTAAACCAGGCTGAGTAAATGTGGATTTTCATCCTTTCACTGATAGGAAATCTGCCCCTTCATTGCTTGCACAAAGAGCTTCTGTGGCTTCAAGAGAAACCAAATATTTTGTGAGATGCACTCAGGGGCAAGGAAGAAAAGAAAAGAAGGGGGAGTGAAATAATCCCACTTCTGTAACTTTTTTATTTGGCAGGTATAGTTCAGTAAATACCCTCTAGCAAATCTTTGAAATGGAACTTTTTTAATCTTCAAGATAATTACTCCCTGTTCTAAAAATCTCCTCTGTTTCTGAGGATATGTCTATTTAAAGTTATGCCGCCAAGAGGAAAAATTTAGTTCAAAATCTTTTAATGTAACTCCAATTAGTAGGTGTGTGTGAAAACTATGTAGCCATAAAAAGAGCTGTATAAAGTGTCTGTGCAGCATAAGTACTTTGGGCTGGTATTGTCCTGGGACGGGTATAAGATGGTGGCGAAGCCAAATTTTGGATCCAAACAAAACTGAAAATTCAGAACTTCTGTCTGGCAGCCAGGCGGTGCTGTGAAGTCAGTTGTATTTAATTGCACACTGTAGTTATCTGTAACCGGGACAACCACCCACAACACTAATAAATGGTTCCATTTAGGACTTTTGGAGCCAATTAAGCCTTTATGTTAAAGTCATATGGCAAGAGCTTCAGACCTCAAAAGCTGCAAAGAAAGCAGCCACCTTCTGCCATCAGGGGAGAGCTGGTAAAAAGCTCACGTTTCTCATTTGAAGAGATTAGTTTGTTCTGCCACACACACACAGGGCTCCTGAGGACTTCAGCTGGAGTTACCTGCACATAAAAGAGAGTGACTAATGTGGTGAAGGATTTAAATATTTAAGTCTCTTTAACATAATCTCCATTAATTTTTATGGATTAAGGATTTCTCAGTGTTAATGCAGTTGCAGAGGCTTTTGAACTCCTGGTTTGCTAATTGGTGGATAGAAAATAATTCCTTTTGTATGTCCAGATAACTATGGACTGTTAGCAAATTAAGGAATTACAGTAAAAACTCTGCCTGAGGTATTATTTACTGGCCTCCCTTGATAAATGTGTAGCAAGCATTGAAGAATTAGGGGGGTAAAAATACCTGGAAATGGTTTACAGACATTAAATGTACAAATTATCAGCCCATCTAAACCAACAAGGTAGGAAGGGGTAGTCAGTGGTTAACCTGCACGCTGTCCTGAAAATAACAATTCTTTAGAGCAGTTGCTCAAATGAACAAACAAAAAAAGTAGGAGGTTTCATTATAAGCTTACCGTCCTATGGCAACAGAAGAAAAACCTGAAGAAAATGGAGTTGCAGGATGGCCTGACAAAAGTTTCAGGGAGCCTTTTTAGGAGTGATCTTGTCTGCAGGATTATCCTGGTCAAACACTGGAATAAGGGCACTTGTTGATATTCACAGAAAACTGTGTATGTGAGCAGAGCATTGGAAGGGCTGCTGTTGGGCAGCTGCAGTCTTGGGGGAAAACAGAAAGCACACTCTGTGTGTATATATATGTGCTCCTAGTAGCATGGTTCTGCTGATTGGGGGTCCCTGGTATTTTTTGGAGGTAGGAAAAAAAGAAGGCTGGGCTTGCATAGCCCCACTGCAATCAGTGATTGCCCCTCTACTCCACCCTGGTGAGACCCCACCTGGACTAACTACATCCAGTTCTGGAGCTCCTAATATAAGGACACGAACCTATCGGAGCAAGTCCAGAGGAGGGCTGTGAAGGTGATCAGAGGGGTGGAGGACCTATGCTATGAAGACAGGCTGAGAGAGTTGGGGTTGCTCAGCCTGGAGAAGAGAAAGCTCTGGGGAGGCCTTAGAGCCCCTCTTCCAGTACCTGAAGGGTGCCTACAGGAGAGATGGGGAGGGACTCTTTTTTTCAGGGAGTGGAGCGATAGGACAAGGGATCACAGTTCTAAACTGAAAGAGGGTAGATTTCAGTTAGATATTAGGAAGAAATTCTTTGCTGTGAGGGTGGTGAGGCACTGGAATGGGTTGCCCAGAGAAATTGCAGGTGCCCCATTCCTGGAGGTGTTCAAGGCCAGGCTGGATGGAGCTTTGAGCAACCTGGTCCAGTGGGATGTGTTCCTGCCCATGGCAGGGGGGTTGGAACTAGATGGTCTCTAAGGTCCTTTTCAACACTAACCATTCTATGATATGAGCAGTGCAGTACAGAGACCTTTATCAAAAGGTGCTGGATCACTTATTGTGCCCTGAGCCCAACCTGTTTGATGGCTTCAAGTACTGTGCTCAAAGGGAAACAAGATGTTGTTCAGTACTGTCTGGGGTGTGTGTGTGTAAGTGGTGAAAATGTGCGCAGACCCCTCTCCATCCTGTGTAATTCAATTAAGTTCTTAGATGGTGAATTGGGAAATAGTGCCTGATTTTACTCTGCCTTACCATTGCTGTGTTCCTTGCTGTTACTGCTGCCAACAGTGGTGTGTAGCAAATGCTGAACCAGCAGCTGGCAATCTCTCAAATACATATGTTTTTATCTGTTTAAAAATAGTAACTGGGAATGAATGCTTTCCAGGATCAGAAAGGTCCTCTTCCTGGGATTTGCTTAAGATAGTACATTTTTGTTGTAACCACACATTCTTTGTGCTGCTTTGCCTCTCCAATTTGATCCTCTGGCCCTTGCCTCTTGTTTACTGAAGCAAATTTCATAGACATCTCAGGGAGACGTTTGTGTCCTGCTTTTTTAATGTGTTCACTTGGCATGAAATCCATTCCTGTGACAAAACTCTGTGGGCTAATTGATGCTTAAAGCTCTTCTTAACAGGTAATTCAGCCTTGAACTGGCATGGAGTAAACCTGCTTTCTTCTGCATGGTACTGACTGGACTGTTCAGCTTAGAAATATGCCGTGTGGATTGTACTTTCCCTTTCTTCTAAATAATACATTTTAAACTGATAATTTTGCTCTCCTGTATGGCTAGTGAAAACCGTGGGTTTTTTCTGGCTGTCAAAAGTCAAAATCTTCTCATGAATTTGTGCAATGGTTGTCAATATGGACAAAAATTATTGCTTTTCCTCTGGTACCTAGAGAATGTAAGGGGGTGGAGTGTAATCGAGTTCAGCACAACAAATGCAAACAGATTGGACATGATCTGTCTGAAATTACTTATGGTAGGCTGGACCCAGGAACTGGACATTTGTTTCACAGTTGCATATGGATTATTAACACTATCATGAATTTAATCTAGCTGCTTCTTCATCTGCCTGTTCTGTAATGAATAACCATGATTTCTGCTTCCTTTCAATTTTTTGTCATAGGGTGCTGCATGGAAATAAGCAAAGTAACCTAGTAATAAATGGCACAATTTACTACCACAAATAAATATATATACCAAGGCTGTTTCCTCTATCCACTCTTAGTACCTACATAAATACCAACAGCCTTTCCCAGTTCTTTTGATTAAGAGTTTTCAACACTTAAGCAAAACAAGGAAAACAAATTTATTTAGAAAAGCATGGAATATCTTTTTTTAAAGATACACTACCTTTGTTATTTACCTTGATTAAATGAAAATCATCAGTTAAGTAGAATATCTTAAGGGGTATTTAATTTTGGTTGCAGGTGTTGTAGTTGCAGGTGCTATGCTGCTAGATTCACAATGAAAGCAGTAGATTAACATAGTCTCACAGCAATTAATGCTTTGCACTGCAACTGAAGCATCTCTGCAATGTGCTGCTGGACATGCTCTGCACACACAGTAGTCTTTCTTGTAACTCCAGCTGCAGCTGGAACTTGTCAACAGCAGACACTGTGTGTGTAGGTCCATTTTTCCAGTAGATATTTGAGCCCATCCTGACCATTCCTCTTCTATTTCTGACCTATCCCATAGTCTACTGAAAGGTTTTTCTTTAACCTAAGACCTCCAGCAGATGACCTTTGCTGGGATTTAGCAGGCGGCTGTCCATGAGGCTGTTGCCTCCAGCTATCCAGAGAGACTGAGGTGACCCTACCCTGATGGCTGTGGGGTGCAGGATTGCCAAGTCTGCCTCCACATTGGCAAGGAAATGCTGTGCAGTAGATGTGCACAGCATTTCTGAATTTTTGGGGGCTGGGGAAAGTTCTACAGTACCTTCCCTTTCCCATGTTTCAAGACACTTTTTCCTGTTGTTCTGTGAAATGTCTTGTCTTCAGCTGTTCCTAGAACTCATTTCAGAAATTCCTATGTAGTCAAGTCAGTGCTTAAACACTAAACTTCACAATAACTAGGCATGTAGCTTATTAATAATTACAATGGAGCTTTAATTTTGTCATAATATTTTTCAAACACAACTAGCCTAGAGTTCAACTCAATGAAGTCAGCCAAAAAATTTTAATAGGTTTAGCAGATTTGTTTCCACTGTCTTTATCTGGCTTTGGACTAGCCTTGCAGTGGACTAGAGGCTAATATTGCATCAACAGCAAACTGGTACAACCTCCTCCTAATGCAGTACTTTTTCAGTGTGTCTCATATCTTCAGCCTAAAATATTTTTAAGGTGAATATTTTTGATAAACTTTTTCCCCTAAATGTGGAACATGAAAGACTATTATTGGTCACCCAAGAAACAATTGAGAACTTTCCCTAAACTATTGCAAATGAATTTTTTACACTGAAAACTGAATAACCTGAATGGAATTTGGAGAAAAGCCATGGGAATCATCAAGAAGGCTGGAAAGACTTATCAAGGCAGATTATTATGGTTTAGTGGAGCGATAACTAAGGAAAGACATGACTCTTACACAAACAGTGGAAGGAGATAAAGGCTAAGGAAGTGGGCTGCTCACTGTAGGAGGGACAAGGCAAGGAAACAATCTTGAGTTATACTGGTTATTTTTTTGACACAGAGACTTAAAGGTGATGCAGAAGTGTTTATATGGAAGTTACACAATTTGCAGGGATTGAGTGCCTTAAACCTACTGCAGATGGTGTAAAACTAGATCATAGCTAGGCAAGATGCTGTAGTATCTGTCATTCTCTGAAACAAATGCATTATACAGAAACACCTTATTCAAAAAGGAGTCTGTATAAAGTATGATCCCTCATCTCCCCACATTAAAACCCTGTGAATTCATTACTTTGAATTGTTCTCTGGACTTTGCCATTGTCACGGGGAGAAAACTGATAAGACTTTGGTCTCATCTGACAGCTTTATGATTAATCACAACGAGAGGGTCTGGAGTGAAGACCATGGGTGTACATATATGCCAAGGCTATTGGAAATGCAGGGCCATTCTTGGAAGTGCTGAGCAATCAGTAGATCCCACTGAAGGGGAAGGAAGCAATTCTGTGGTAAATAGGCTTTTTAAACTGGACTCTTCTTCAGGGCTTTAAGTCTGAGTACTGATGTTTTAGACCTATTAACCTATCCTAATGCTTTGGGGACTTCACTGATCCACTGTTCTTAGCAAAGCTGTCTCCTGTGTCTTCTCTTTTCTGCTTGTGAATAGCATTGGAATTCTGCCTTCAGTGAAAATAGGGATTTTTATTGCTGAAATCAGCTCACCGGTGTAAAATCAAGTAACAAAAGATGAAAATAAAGAGGGATGGGGGTGTTAAAAACAGCAACTATTTTTCTGATATTTTTTTTTCTGGAACTTCAGGCTCTCAAGTCTTGGAATAAGTAGAAGAAAATTTTTGATTTATGTAAATGATTTCATTCTTTACCAAGCCTACACTTACCATTCAGTGGTTGAACTGCTGTGAGATGCAAAATCTTTCAGTAATTAAAGAAAAATGCTGCAAGTCTGTGCTTTCTTTAAAAGCTATTTTTCTTCAGATTAGAATTTTCTGCTTGACTTATTTAAGGATCTGTATTGAACAAGCTTTTTTCCCCCTACCACCTTCTTAAAAGGCTTAACTTTCAAAAATGCACTAAACCAGCCAGTGCCCCAGTTTCATTTTTCTTGTTTTACCTTGAAAACTACTGCAAATCTTTTCTAGTATTGTTATGCATAAAAGATAATGGCACATTAATAATGCAAGCTTAGAAACTTCCTGTATGTTGTAAAGAATAGGAATCTATTAAAGAAACAATGGTATTATTTTCTTTTCATACTACTTCCCACTACAATACTATATACCATACCCCATGAAAGACTCAAATGACAATTTGCATTCTTCTCAGTATACTTACAGTGGCTAGGTTGAAGACTAATAAGCATAACATTATGACTATTTTTTAATAGTTCTTCAGAAATGAGTTAGTTTGCTAACTGTGGTTGAAAATGCAAGTAGGAGTCTATATTTAACACTTAATCAGGAAGGATTCCATACGGAATTAATGCTTTTCAGGTACAAACTCAGTGAACTGTGAACCCATGATAAAATGTTTTTGGGTAGTTATATCACAGATTTGTTACTTCTAGCTGTTGTATTTCTTTAAAATGAGATAATTCATGCTCATCAGCCGTCTGGGAAGCTAATCTGTTCCTGAGTAACCTGATAACAACAGGAGGCAACTGAAAGGAAACTACACACTCCTCTTTTATCTTGTGGTTCAGTACATCAGTTTGGAGAAAGGGGAATTCTTGACTTATGCCACATTTGGGTTCTTGGTTGATTTCAGTTTCAAAAACTAGCTATCACAAAATTTTCACACAGGAAATTTTAAATGCTCTTGTTTCCCTTAGAGGAATTCTTTATGTACCTCTGTATCAAAATTTTGCATAATTTGTGTGTATCAAAACTAACTATGAATTTAAAAAAAACCCATACTTGCAACTCTTAAAATTAATGCCATTTTGTGATGCATAGTGTGCTTCAGATATCAGAGATTAATGGGTACATAGGAAAAGAAAAATCAGCACTATAATAATAGGGAGGGAAACAACACAGACATGCTGATCTTCAGTAGCTTTTCTATGTAGAGGTGAGATGAATTTGTTTCCTTGAGGATCAAAATGAGATGTTCAAGAACAGAAGCAAAACGTGTATAAAATGAAACCTGCCCACATGAATGGATTCTGTATGAAGAAATTAAATTCTCAGCAAGACTCAAACGTCTGTGCTTGTGTGGGTTTGACACAGTGGGAAGTCTGGTAGTCAGATCAAAATTCTTGAAGCTGTGCAAACATACAGGCAAAACTGAGAGCATATATCCGGCAACCAAAAATCTCTGAGGTTTTAGAACAGCTCCCAAATAGAAGGGAAATGCATAAGTAACCAAACTGGATTCACCATGGGGAGTTCATATTCTGCTGCCTCCTGGTCCCGGATAAAGCAGGCTGGGGAAGGGAAGAAATGGGAAGCAGAGGCTGATTTAAATAAGGAATTTACAGCAATGACATGCAATTTCAAGGCCTGTGGGTTAGAAACAATCAGCCTGGGAATGCCTGGTTAATCCCATGCTTTAAAAATCCCAGTTAAAGGTAGCTGTAAGGAGATGAGAACTAAGGTAGCGTTAGAGCAAGTAATACCTAAATAAATTTTTGTCACTATAGAAAGATAATTCCCTTCTGTACCATTTTTTTTTATTTTAAAAGCAACGCTTTCATTCTTCTCTCTGCAGAATTTTCATTGTTTAGGTGACAGTTGTATGGTTGTGGTGCATATGTCTATATACATAGATACGTAAGTGGGCGCACAAACACAGCTAATCTACGTTAAATAATTTATTTTCTGTGATCTATCTCTACTACAAATAAACTAGATACGCTTTTCTCTTCAGAAATCAGGTCTATCTGTCATCTCCTTTAAGTTTTTCCTAATACTGACTTATTTGTTGTAAGATTACAAGACTTATAAGTTTTATAATATTAAGATCCTGTGGTCTCTATACCGAGAGGTCTTACCTCTTTAACCTTCTATTCCCAAACGCACTTGTGTTCCCAACATGTGGGTAGCATTGCAGCCAAATGTTTGTTACACTGATAGGTTTAATTCTGCAAGCAGTTGTAGACTTGAAGTATTTTTATGAATCCTGCCTGCTTTGTTGCTCAAATACGGGTTTCAAAGTCCATCTTTTTAGGGATCTAGGGTTTTCAAGAGCTGACCAAGTGAATTGTTTTTGGGGGTTTTTTTTGGCAGTTGATAATGTAATAGGAGTTGTCCCTGTAGAAATTCAGATGAAAGTTTAGATATCTATAAAATTAAGAGTTACCAAAGAGAAAAACATGTTGAAGACATTTCCACATCTTTCCTCCCACCTCCTTCCCCAAAGACAACTCTGGGACCAAAAGAGTGGCTTAAGCTCTTTGCCAGTTCTTATTCACTGTAACTCATGCAGGGTTAAATGTTACAGCTTCCTCTAGTACAGTAATACTTGGGAATGAAGATGAATTAGGGATGCATGTCTGGCACTTCCATCTATTGACTGTTCTTTCCAGGAGTTGCAACTCAACCACAAAAGCCTTGCTTGTATCTGAAACTTGGCAAATGAATGCTGAATCCCATGGAAATTAGTTAATATAAACTCTGAAGACTAGAATTATTTGGCGGTTTCTAACCCCCTGGCCATCCACTAAATAATTACATAAACAAAACCTAAAACACAGCAGTTCCAGATGTTTGTTTGTACTCAGCTGGGGGGAAAAGGATTTGCTATTTTAAATGAAATTAGAGGAAATTTTGCTTTTGGAAGTGGGAAGCGAGTTTACTGTAGCTGCTCGTTTTCATTCAAAAGGAGCTTATTAGTGTTTGAACGTTTGTTCCAGCAGGACAGAGCTGCGGAGACACCGGTTCAAATGCAGCTCAGCTTGTAGTGCTGGGTTTGGGCTGCGACTGGGGCTGCTCAAAGCCCTTCCTGAAGCAGGGCTGAACTTGCTTGGCTCTGCCTGTCGCCGCAGCCTTGACATGCGACCAGGTGTAGGAGCTGGGCCCACCACCGCACCGTCATGGTGAAATTTGGGGTGGGAACGGTCAGGCATGCAAAGGTGTTTTTTTTTTTCTAGCACAATGGAAAGGAGTGAGGGTATAACCTACAATTGTTTGGGCTTTCTGTCAACAGTGTGACTCCGACTATCGTCTTCTGCATTTTGTTGCTGCAGTGAGTCCTCATTTGTGTTCCAGCTCTGTCATGAAAACACAGTTAATCTAAACATGTAAACAAACAACACTAAATTTCTACCTCTAGAGTGGTTTTGCTAGTTCTTGTCACTTCCGTTAGCACCTTTTCTACCACTCACAACTTCACTATCTTCACTTTCTTCTGTCTATTCTTAGCTTCAGTGGAAGCTGTTTCTTTCCCATTCTGTTCTCTCACCTCAACCCTATGTCTCTGTTATGTCTTTCTGTTAAAACTGAAGCTGCCAAAAAAGTAGCTTGGGACTCTGTTTTGTCTTGGCACATGATCTGAAGGGCGTTTTGAATTTTAGGGGTTAGGTCAGTCTGATGGATCTGTGGTGCTCGTAGGAACAAACAGCCCCTTCTTGGAGAGCAGCACGAGCTCAGAGCACCTGTGCTGGGGTGGCTGATGCTGCTGTGACCCCGACTCTGCTGCTTTTTAGGTGACAATAATATTAGCCAGTAGCCTGGACCCCGAGGAGCAGATCTGTAGAGTGAGAGGATGGTGCTAAAGGCTTGATGTCTACACTGTAGCCCTCCTGGGGCTTTATCAGGCTGATGTCCCATGAGCTCAAGGCATGTGTGCAGCTGATGTGATCCTGAAACCCAACTTTGTTTTTGTCATTGGCTTGTGAGACCATCTAGAAGGGATGGGACTTCCCACTTGCTTCCAACACTTGCTTGCTCTGCAGGTTACCTCTGTTTTGGGAAAAAGAAATTAGGTTTTCAGTCTCTTCTTCCTAAATCTCGCTTCCCTCTGACATTGGATGTATAATGGACTTTTTAATCCAACCCACCACTTTTTTTCCTTATTTTTTTAAGACCTGTTCCTGAAGGATGTTTCAGTAGGAAAACCTGGGTGTCTGAGCAGTCTGGATACATTTCTGTGCTAATATCAATCTAGAAGTGCAACTAGATGAAAGCTGCAGAGCATCAGTTTCTTTTCTATCATCAAATATAAGCTTGGTCCATCCAGTTATGTCTGTTAGCCTTGGTTTTGACCTTGACAGAACTGGCAGTCTTGGGAAGATTTTGGTTTCACTTTCACTTTCAGCCCTGAAGCCTCTAGGGTTGCGAATACAGAGACAGTGTTGAACAGGTATCAGTGATCTGACCCTGACAAACACACCATCTTTTTGATCTGTTCTTTTATTATTATAAGTTGTTTCTTGTTTATCATGCTCAGCATCTCCAAAATAAATATGGAGTGGTTGGCGAGTCTCTTAGCTTTCCCCTTCCAGCTAATCAGGCTGTTCTCAGTTCTTAAGCACCACCTTTGGTAAGAAAGCAAGGGTGGAAAGTTAGAGGAGATCAAGGTGAGGGAGAAATGCAGAGGCATCAGAGGAGCTGTGTTGCAAACCCCAGTGTGCAGGGGAGAAAGGAGGTGGGTTTGTGTGTCTGGCTTAGGGGGGACTCCCTGGGTGGGAGGGGATTGTGGGAAGAAGATGACAGAGAGAACAAAGGAGTCTGAAGGGGAGCTTCTGAAGGATTAAGACACTGGACTGCGCAGTGAGGTAATTTGTGTTCAGGGAGCTGGTGGATATGAGGCTTTTTATAAAATGAGTGCCCAGCCTGCAGTTTAAAGTTTTACATGACATTTGAATATCAAAAGTACCTGACTCTCTTTCTGCTAATGTAAGCAGCTTGTTGCATTGTAGCTTTTTAAATCTGCTTTTCTGTGAACAAATAGCTAGACAAGAATGGTCCTCATTAATTTGCAGGAACTCCTATTTAATGGTGTCTGCATTGGAGTCAACGCCAACTGCTTTACAATCAAATCCTTGCAAAGCAAAAAAAAAAAAAAAAGCTGTTATTCAGCTATACCTTGAGAACAGAGGACAGACTGAAAACAGTTCCTTTATAGCTTTAATACAGAACAATTTAATTTTTTATGAAGCTTTCTAAATACAAGTGACTTCTCTGTTGCTGCAAAATTAAAGTTTAGGACTTTTTCAGAAGAAAGTATAGTCTTTTTGTTTAGGTGTTTGTTTAACATCCCGTGAAACAACTTTTTTGGAATGAATACAGAGGAGGATGAGTAAAGCTTTTTTTTTTTTAGCAGGCAGTGACAAAGGATTTGAGTAATGAAACAGTCAAAGTTATCTTTCTGTGATGTAACTACTTATGTTTGATTCAGTCTTCTGTACATCTGAAGCCAACTCTTGCTGTTATTAGAGACCATAAATTACAAAATGCATGCACTAATAATGCTGTCTGGATTCAAAATATCCAGATTTTTATTTATTCTGTAAAACAATATGTATTGTACTAGAAAACCTTTTCTACTCAAGCATTAAACTACAAAAAGAACTGCTCATTTAAAAATCTGTTACTACATATTAAAAAAGCTAAATCGTCAGAGGGAAAAGAGATATAAATACCTTCTCTCTTTGTTTTATAAAGACCCTGAAATGCTTCCTGTGCCTCTTAATTTTAAAACCAGCCAAGGGACACGACTGCCAGTGCAGCACAGGAGCCTGCAGTCACAAAACCAAGGTGTGGATGCCATCTAGTGGGGTCTGGTCACTGGGGACAAGGACAGCAGTAGCATGTTTCAAGCTGGTGCTTTGATTCTTTATACATTGAACAGCTTATTTTGCTTATTTTCCACTTCAGCTGCCCCAGCTGCCATCTGACTTAAAGTTTCCTTGTGCACACTGTATTAGTAAAACTACATCTTGTTTTGGATCGTCGTTGCAGGCTGCTATAGTACTTGAGAAGGCAACGTTAAGTCACTATAAAGTCTGTTGTCTGGCAGGCATTTCACAGAAATCAGTAAATCTTGCTGTGCAAGGGAGAGTTCATTGTTCGTATTTAAAGGAAGTGTTCCTAGGTTTCAAATAAAATATGGCATTTATTTATTTGGGGTATTTTTTTTTTCACTTCACTATACCTTTAAAAAACCTATCATTAAATACTTGAGAGCTTTTGTCTAGAATTTAGTAGTATTTGGACGAGTTTATTTACCCTTATCTTATGAAGGCTTTCATAAGAGCAGGACAGTGTCTTCTGGTCGCATAGAGTATACTAGAACTGAGAAATTCTCTGCTGGGGTTGCATGGAAAAGCTGCAGACTCTACTGTAGAGGAGGCATTCACCAAAATACCTGGAGAAGACTGTACCCCAGGCACTGTGACTCATCTGAGCACTGTGTATGCAGGAGGGAAGGCAGCAGTAGAGAGGTTTTTCTTATCAGCTAAAGGGTAGATAAGGAATAATTGCAGAAGTTAAAGATTTCTTCCTCTATGCACATTAAGACAGCCCTTGTCTAGTGGACCAAAGATCAGGTCCTGACTCTTGTATGCAGAATCAAGGGCAGCTGCTGGTAGTACTCCTAGGATGGCTTTTTGGTAACTGTACAGTCCATAGTCTTCAGCCACTACTACTCCTTTAATACAAAGAACTTGCATTCATTGCTCAAGAAAGTACTGTTCCTTTCAGAATTCGTATCCTTCTTCCAAACCCCTTCAGGACCGTGATCTTCTGGTCATGCCAGAGGCAAAATATCAAATTTTCTCATGACTGAATTTGTCTGGAAGACAGTCCTATACCACAACCTTTCTGAGTTACGCAGGGGAGAAGGTGGACCGCTGAAAGGTTAATTCAGAGGGTATAAAGAAATGTCACCCTCTTTCCAGAAAACATCTGCTAAAGAGATTGTTGAAAGGGTATGTGTTGGCATTTCTCAGTTGTCACTTTGACTTGAGAAGATGGGGTCAGAGGCATGTACATGTCAAAAAAGAAAAAAAAATCCTGCTGAAGATGTGCCCATCACTCCCAGCCCAAAGATGGGAGTGTGGCATTCTCCTGCTGGAAGCAAGAAACAAAGTAGGAGGGGAGCTGTCTGATTTACACAGGATGCTGGCACCTGCTGGCGCTTTGATTGAAAACGTTATCCAAGGTGGTTTCTGGGTGAGCCGCTGCCCCTTCTGTGGTGTTTTGTGGAGGCTGGGACTGTATGCAGAGCTTTGTAGCCTGTGGTCCCACTTGGCTGATGTTTCTGTCTTTCTGAATTTGACATACCGACACAAAAATGCTGAGTGGTAATAAGAAAACATTCGGTAACACCTTGGACTGGATTTGAACTTGCTGGTTTGGTGATGAAGTGTTAAAGAATTGACAATAAACTGTGGTGCCACTAGAGGGCACAGAAGTACTCTGTTTTGGATAATTTTAAGTATTGCTGCTCTAACAAAAAGGAAAATCGGTATGTCACTACAGAAATCCAGTACCACCTGCCTTTTCAATTCTTTTGGCACAGCAGTCATCTCAGCATAAATATTGCTTTTTATATCAGGTATGAATAAAAAGCCATCAAAGTGTGTTTCACCAAGTGACAACCCCAGGTCAGACGCTGGACTTGTGATCCTTAAGCAAGTGGAATCTAAAAACTACTGTGAAATCCCCAGACTGAAATTTGAGGACTTCAGCAGAAAAAGCAGCCTGGCAAAGTTGGGGTTTTTTTTCAGGACTTTGAGTTGATTTGGACCCCATCCACTGCCCCTGCCTCTGCCAAATGATATGAGAGCAGTAACTTCACCAGGAGGTAGCTGAGTACCTTCTGACAGCAACTGAGCCTAGAGAATTGCCCTGCTCAAAGGACAAAGACCAGAAGGTAACCTCCCAGGATGAAGTATGGGAAAGATGAGGGAGCTAATTGTGTGGAACCCTCTCACCTGTTGGGGGGGGGACTACATGAATTTTCATAGATGATCTACATTAATGCCTCATCCCAACAGTGTGACCTTCCCCTCAGTTATCTGCAGATTAGCTTTGGGATGCTCTCTCCCGTGTGTTTTATTCCTGTCTTTATACTGCAGTGAAATGCAGCTGGATAAAAAATTTCATTAAGTCCCTTTGCAGTGAAACACTTGTTTTTCACATTTTTTTGGGAAAGTCTGGTTTTTTTTCCAAACACATAATTGAAAAACACTAACTTCAGAAATCTGAGTTGTGTGGGTGTTTGTTTAAAATGTAAAAGCTTTCAGATTCTGTGCTCAGTTCAGACCAGGGATTTTGTGTTGGATGGTGACAAACTTCAACCAGCTCTGTCTAGTTCCCTAAGCTCTTAATCACGGTGACAAGCCATCCTAGACATTGGGTTAAAATTTCCTATGACAGATAAATTGTACAATTATTTTTGTTGTTTCCCTCCGCTCTTGAATTTCACTGTCTCAGACTTGCCTGTACCCAAATTTTTGTGGTCTCTGAATTTACTTTCATGTCTTGAGCTTTGGCTAAATAGAGGTCATGGGTTCCAAATGCCACACAAAATTTCTAATTAGCAAGCATTTGGGTTGGTTCTCACACTTTGGCAAAACTACTTGGCTGATTTTGGTAATCCAATCCTCTGCTAGGTTTATTGCTGGGAGAGAACGGAAGCTGTCTAAATTGACCCTTGTTGTAAATATGACAAAGAAGGCTTCATAGATCAAGGTCTAATGAAAGAACAGACTGAAACTAGTGACTTCATTTACACTTTTTTTGGTCAAAAGATATTTGAGCAAAGTAGTGAAAATTATAGACATGAATGCCTGCCAGTCTCAATGGCTGCCTATGATCATCTTCAATTTATGCCAATATAGTTAATTCCTCTGTTTATGTATTGGGTATTGATATATCCAAAGCCTTGTACAGCCAGTTTGTCTTCAAAGAGTTAGGGTTCTTGTTTCTTAAAAAGCTACCTTTCCTCTATAAAAAAAAAAAAAAATATATATTTTAGTAAGACTTTTATGGTCAATCTGCATCTCCAAGGGTTTTAGTGTTCTGTAAAGAGATGCTGTAGTGTAGTAGTTAAACTGAGCTGTGCTGTCTGAAGAGCTGAATACCATAAAATGTAGTTACATATTCAGACCCAAACCATGGCTGCAAAGCAGTAGCAACTGGTTGGCATTTACTATGATTAAGAAGGTATCTATTATGATTAAGAAAGCTTTGTAGCTACAGAAGAAACACTTGCTGTGAAAGAACTCCAAAGATGCATAGGAATGCTTCATTTCTGGAGTTTTCCATCACTGCTGATACAGAGCAACTTAAAGCGGCATAAGGCAGTGACAACAAAATAACACCTTGATTCCACCTCTATGTTCTGTTCAGTCCTATGAGGACTTGTTAATGCCTCCTCTGTGTCTTGGTGTCATCAAAGGGAACAGTCATCAGTCCCCATGGTGGGGACCCAGTCTTAGGTGCTATGTGTGTATCATGGGAGATGCATACCACACCTGCCTCTGCAGTCCATGAACAGTTAGATCCAAACTTCAGTTTTGACTCTAATGAGGGAAGTTTGGGTTTAAGATCTCTTCCCCCTTCCCAAAAGCATTGATACCTGCCCAAGAAACTCAGGACAGCTATGGTGCCCCACCTTGAACTGGAATCTGCAACTGCAGCCCCTTCCCATCTCTCTGAATGTGTTTTCTCCTTGCTGGCTACTGTCTCAGTGACATGCACAGTACATGTACTTGTTTTCTCTTTTTGCACTTCTGAGAAGTACACATCTATGTATATCTGAGTACATTAAAACCAGTTCTAAGAAATTTATTATTAAAAACATTAGTGTTTTTATTAGACAGCCACCTTTGAAGTTTTATGGCACTCATGTGGCTTGTACATGTGTTTGGGTATTTAGCAATACCTCTCCAATATGTGATGCATCTTTTTTTGGTAGGTGACATTTAAGAAATAACAAAAAATTATAAATATCGTAATGGCTCTATATGGAAAAATCTGTCAATTCATTTCTTCAATACAGACTGTCCTATCACATGTTCCTTAAGCTTTATTCTATGTTATTGTTATGCTTGTATTTTACATTGTATAGTTTCAGCTGTTTCAAATACTTTTTTTTTTTTCCTCTTCAGATGAAAACCAACAGCTGTCTGCAAGTAAGCATGGTAGCACATACAGGTTAAGAATGTTTTGTTCAAATAATAACACACTTTTAGTCTAAAACTCTTTTTGAAACCATTGAGAACATCCTGTAAGACAGTTCTGTAGAAGTACCCCCATGCAGTGCTGGAAGGGTCCAGCTCATGGCTTTAGAGGTGGCAGGTTGGGGCCCTGCTCGCTTTTTATTGCTGGAGAAAAAGCTTTTCCCTGTTCCATACTGCAGCAGCACTATGGGACATGTGCTTACCTCCATCTTCGGCCATCTCATGAATTTCGGGGCAGGTCCCTTACAGATGTGGCAGTATGTGTTAAAGATAAGTCCCACAGATGACAGGTTGGTGGCTTGTGGAGGCACTGGCCTCCCTGGAGGCACTTTCTTGATCAAGCCTGATGGCAGATTTAAGGCAGACTGGTTGCCAGTGGGAGGCAGCTGATTGTGCAGCATCTAATTACAGACCTAGTGTCCCACATAAACCTGTCAAAATTCCTTCAAGATAGAAAATATGATGGAAAGTCAAGGTGACCTGCAGCAGAGGAGGCAGATTGCTTACAACCCTGTTTAGGTGAAGGAGTGTCTTCCGCAGCTCATTCGTGGCACGTTCTTCTTTCCTTCCTCTCCTTTTGCTTGGCTTTAACCTCCTTGACATAAATGTTCAACAGAACATTGTACAGTGCTGTAGATACCAACAAAAAAAATGACACTTCAAACAGGTTTCTGGTATACAGGAAATATATCTTGTATTGGTCTGGTGGTGCCAATAGTTCCCTGTACAGAATAAGGCTAGAGAGGAGTCTTCATCTGATGTTATGCTCCAATTCAAAATTGAGTTTATAAGACTGAAGGCTCCCTAGATTTCATTTCTTTGAGACAGGTTCATTTCTCCCAGAAGTCAGATTTAGATACTAATGTAATTAAGAATTATCTAAGGAAGTAGGAGCAGGTAGGATCTTTCAAGTTTGTCCAAGACGCAGAGTTTAGCCAGTGAAATGCCTGACTAAGGAAAAGAAGCCATAATAAGGTATGTGAGGGAAACTAGGATTAGGAATTAGGCTACAGTAATTACAGTTGGAGATTGAAACCTGAGAAAATACTGCAGTAGAACAGTACTGTGTAACAGTTTCAACAGCACAACTATTGTTCTAAAGATTTAATAGACTGGGGTGGATTTTTCACCCTGTGTTTAGAACAAAGTCAAACTGGGCAGGTACCAGACTCCTGGAGACTATAGTAATTGATTATAGATAATGAAGAATACTAGTCCTCTTGCCTAGTGGCCATGCTTCATGTGAATATATCCTTAAAAGGTAACTCATGCTCCTCAAATCTAGGTACCACACCTCCAGACTGGAGTTGCTAAACTCTGCTAAACAGCAGAGTATCTCACCATTGACACTGGGATTTTTCTGTTGGTTGTATAAAGGCAAGACAGTATAGAACTGAATGATGTATCTTCTTGCATGAGGGCATAGTATTAAGTGTAAACTAGTAATTCCTTGTGCATTACAAAAGTTGCTTCAGGACATAGGATACCATCTTCTCTGCGTAGGTGTGAGAATAGAACAGGATGAGGAAGGAACTGGTGAAATACAGGGACTAAAAATAACTATAGGGTCTCTACTGAGCTTCCTAAAGCTTTTCTTTCATCAGGTTCTAAAACTTTGAGCTCTTTTTGCCTTTGCTTCAGCAAAATGTAGCTTTCCATCATGGCTTCTGGTATCCACCTATATGCCTTATACAGCTCTTCCTAAATGTATATTTGTTAGCAATAGATAAAAGGAATGCAAATTGTAGTGACTTATTTCTCATATGAGTTTTAATACAGAAAATATTCCTTGTTTTGAGGAATACAATAGGTGATTTCAAACACTCTCTTGCTTCAGGTACTCTAGAGCTAAGAGCTTCTCTCTTAGCATTGTAGTATTTCAATATCTGATCTTGACCTAAACCAGAAAGAGAAATAATGAGAAAAAAAAAAAAATATTAACTGGGCCGTAACATTAGAAACAAAACCCTGGTGTGGGTGAATTCCTTATTTTAAGGGGCACTGTGTTCCAACATTCACCTGGTTAATGCAGGGTGAAGGTGTTCTGATACCATCAAAAGAAAAATGCCCTTTATCTGTTTTCTGTGGCTTTGTTTAATCCACAGGAAGCTGTTTAAAGTCTTTTCACCCAGCTCTGTTAATTAGTAAGATGGAGAACTCTTGAAGGGGAAATTAATGTGATGTGTTCATGAATGACAGGAATTAATGGTGTAGGATTTTGTGAAATATCTTCAGGTGAAATAATACTTTTTGGTCCCATATAATACAAATTGGTATATTGTGTTTGTAAAACTAAGTTTATAAAACTAGCTGTTTTCATCATGTTATGTGACTTATTGATAGTGTGAAGTCTACCAGAACAGTTTTCAGAGAACCAGTGGTTAAGTATCCTTTGGAAATGGGATGTAGGCTCCTAAAACAAAGTTGCACAGGGTAGAATAAGAGATAACACAAAACTTAATTCAAGCATTTTATATTTTGGGAGCACACAGGGAGTTCTTGGTTTTGTTTTAGTTTCTTGGGTTTTTTTTAAAATTCCTTCTTGTTTTCCTGGTTCTAGGGCTAATAGTATCAGCACTGTTCTAGCATTCAGGAGGATTTTGTCTTAAATTCAACTTGAAAAAGTTTCAAGTGCCTAAACCCTCACAGAGGGAAGGTTAGGTTTTTTCAGGGTGGTTATTCTTCCCTCTCAAAAATTTCACCACAATTTGAAGATATGAGCATCTCAGGAAATTCACAGCCATATTTATACTTCAGCACCTCTACCCACATACTTTTTGGTACATTCTAGGCAGAAGCTATCGTTTATTAAAGGGAAGGACCTAGGTAGGTACCTCGGGTGGAAAAAGCAATTTCTGCAACAAAAACTGGTCAGTCAAGTTTTGATATGGTATAAACAGCTAAAACTCTCTTAATGACAGTATAGTGGCAACTACTTATTTGTTTTGACGTCAGTCTGCAGGTGCCGGGGGTTCTTTCTGGCAAAATGAAAACTCTTTGATGTTAAAAACGGTGTTAAGATATTCAACTTTAACTGCCCCCTGCCCCATTTTTGGTAATTTAGTGATTCATTGAAGCAGATCATTTCACTGATGGGCTTCAGCCAGTAAACAGTCGGTCATTAATTTTGGGGTTTCTCTTGCTTACTACCTTGTTTACTTATAATTTATTGGTTCAGCATGGTGGTTTTCATGTCTCTGTGGGTTTATGTTCATTCATTTCAGCATGGCAGATATTATTAAAACTACCTGTATGGTAGAGACTGTGTAACTACTATCATGGTAATGCAGAATGGTGCTATTCCCTCTCTAACTTGGAGCTATAAACCAACATATGCGGATTTTGGTGTCAAAATCTGTTCTGAAGCACACTAATAAAAGTGGCCTTATTTTGAAAAGATGAGCATCAGGGAGGATCAAGCCAAGATTTATTTCTTAAGGATGCTGTTAAGCTCCCAACTTTGACTGCTCAGCTGTAATTTACAGAATGGTTCAGGTTGGAAGGGACCTTAAAGGTTGATTTCCAACCCCCCTGCCCATGGGCAGGGACACCTTCCACTAGACCAGCTTGCTTAAAGCCCCATCCAGCCTGGCCTTTAACACTTCCAGGGATGAGGCATCTTTAACTTCTCTGGGCAACCTGTTCCCAGGATGGGAACTTCTGTGGTGGTACCTGTTCAACAGGTATGACATTCCTATACTTAAAAAAAACTATAAAGGTTCAAACAAATATAGATAAGTATGATGGTAAAGCTGTTGTCTGGCAAAATACTTGACACTCCACAAGACAGCATTCCCCAGAAATCCACTAGTAGAGGGCAAGGAAGATATGAAATATCAAGTGTATCAGCAAAGGGGAAAAAAAAAAATATATCTATAGACATTTTTCATGCTTGTGTCTGAAATCACAGATTCCTCTCATGGCCAGGGTGGAGGTCTTGGACGTGGTCCCATATGTGAGCAAGAGGAATGGGGTGGAGGAGGGGTGCCTGTGCCAGCGGAGCCCTCAGGAGCAGTAAGGAGCATCTCTGTGACCTCTGGTTCACACAGCAGCAGTGCACCCTCGCCTTCCCCGCTGCAGCACTTCACCCGCTAGCGAGTGATTTATGTGATCTGATTTGCTGCTGTCAGTTACCTCTGATTTGTGAATAAGCTGGAATGAGCCTCGGGGAGAGGGCGGGAAGGTGACGGAGGGATGCTTGAAAGAAAGGTTACATACCTCCCCACTCCAAAAGGCTAAACGTATAATCTTCCATAGGAGCTCTATAATTTCTACCTTGCCTGGTCATCTGGTAGGAAGAAAAACTGCTAACTGATGACAGCCTTGAAATAAGAAATTGAAGAGGTTTCATTTTTTTTTTCTACCTGCAGGTAGAAATTGTAGGAAAGGGGAGGGTATGAGGAAGGAGCAGTTTGTGTCTCTGGCATGTGGAATTAGTCACTGGCGGCAAAGTATTGATTGAAATGTTATGGAAAGATAGCTGCTTATAATAGAAACAATACAGGAGACTTAATTTTTACACAAATTTGAAAATAGGTAATTTATTTTCTTCTTCCTGATGCTCCTTTGAAAAGTTTATGGGTTTTGTGAAGGCATTCAGGTGGGATCTCACTGGTCATGTAAGCATTATTTTGTCAGATTGCTCCTGAGGGCAGACTCTGATGAGGGGCCCTGCTCACTTTCCCATGGAAAGCCCTTGGGATGCCCCAAGACTGTCCGGGCCACTCAACACTTCTCCACATCTTGGGCCCTCTAAGTGTGAACCTTGCCACCATCCCTTGCAGAATCCCTGGGCAAAACTCTTCAGATACGTGTCGTATCAAGGATCAACCCATATTTGACGGTATGTATGAGGGGGGCCATTATCTGTAGGCTTTTTGTAGCAAAAAGTGGTGGTAGCTGTAGGACTACTGTGTTTGTGTGCTGTGCTTAACAAATGTCAAGAGCTGAAACCATTCCCCAAGGCAGTAAGTCAAAGGACAGGAGATGGATCTGGTTGTCAGGTGATATGTAATTTCTTCCTGGCAAGATCTAAACTCTTTTTTCCACTTTACTCTTCTTACATAGGCTGTATGCAAGGGCTGGCCTTCTCAGCTAAATTTGAGGACACCCTGGAACATGTCCAAGCTCCCAGCTGCAGAGCAGAGTGCCCCTCAAGAATCTTTAAACAGGGCCTAATCCACATTTCCTCTTTTGAGAATTCTGTGAGGCTTGGTCTTCTGAAAACTGTGTTAAAGATGTCTCTAATACCCGCTTCATTGTTTAAATAATGAAGGCTATGGAGCTTGTGTTGCAAGGGGGAAACCTCAGCTTAGCACTCTCATTAACCCCCTGGCCAACCTAACCCCAGCCCTCCCACTTCTCATTTGTTTCATCCTAGAATCGCATGCTGTTGCTGCATCAGGTTGGCCACAATTATAGTTCAAAGTCCAAAGAAAAGATCTTGCTTGGGAAATTAAACATGATATTCCCCCACAGACCTACCTCATGCTATGAGCTGCTTTTTTCATAAGTGCTCCTTTGGTTCATTTCTTTTAAAATTAATGCAGAAGTTCCCTATCTAACCCTTCACAACATTTGGGCAGAGGTTTCAGAGCCTGGGTTGGAGCTTGGCAGCATGCACTCTTGTTGTGGCTTGCTCCTGCAGCCTGTAAAAACATTGATAAAACAAGATTCAGTGCAAGAGAGTGTATGTTGAACCCCAAAACCCAGGCTAGAGTTTTATAGCAAATACCAGACAGGCTAGGTTTTCTTATCGTCTGTAGAAAGGTGTGAATTATCCAGCTATTCTTCCTGTACCTGTGATGTGAAGTGTGAGTAGCTTTACAGAAGTGAAGACTGGGAAGATTAAATCAATAGTTGCAAACAGAATATAAGGTTCTGGCATTTAATAAAACACTGTACCAGCAGAGCTGAATATCTTTCATTAATGAAGAACCAAAGAAACATGCTGAGTGATGCGCTATCTTTTTAATCATATTAGTCCACATGACACTTGGGCAGAGATATTTATTATCCATCCTGTTCTCATAACTGAGGTTTCCAGCTCAGGCAGAGGGACAGAAGATGCCAAGTTTCTCTCCTTTTGTTTGGGTGGGTTTTTTTCTTCCAACTCTGGCATGAAGCAGCTGTTAATAACACTCAAAAATCAGTATTACTTCTAAAAAGCTTACATTTCACTGGTGGTGTCTGTAAAGCAGCCAAAATTGTCAGTTTTCACTGGGATCAGCACTGAGAGGCTTGGGATGTGTTAGGATGGAGATCTTCACAGTTGTCTTACAAACCAAAATGGCAACCAACGTGTCTGAGGGCTGAATATGTTTGGCAGTAGAATCAACTATAAATTGTAGAACTGGGGAAAATATCTAGCATCTCTTACAGGTCAATCACAGTGATAAGCAGTATTCAAAACTCAGTTCCGCCCATGTCATTTCCCCTGTGGGTGCCCTGGGACAGCATGGTAGAACTTCACATCATGACTCTCTTTGTTCATGTGTGAAGCCTAACAGGACATTGCCACCCAGCAGCAGCCCTGGTCATGGCCCACCACCTCCCAGACCTGCAGTGATATTCAGGCACCCGCTGCTGCATGGTCAGCCTGCTGCCACCATTCTCTCCATCACTGGGAGATGGTGGGAGAAAAACCCTGGTATAGGTGAAATATATGCAACAAATTTGTCCCACACTGATGACCCTGTGTAAATGAAGGTATTTGTACAAGTCCTTTTTACTTTCAACTGCTTAAAAAAATGGGAGAATTATTTTTTTGCAAGGTGTTTGTCATGTTAAATCTGCTATAGATAGGTTTAATGTTGTCTAATACAAGCTTTTTCAGAAGAGCTTTTTTTATAGAAAAAGCTCATTTTAGAAATCCATAATATCTGGATGACTCATTTATTCTTCTCAAGCTTTGTCTTAATTCCATGTAAGACAACAAAGATCTGTCTAAATTGGTCTTGCTGTTCTCATATAATTTATTTTCTAATATTTCCTTGCAACTTGAGGATAAGGGTTTTTTTCGCCTACAAAAACAAAATAATTTGTGCAGTATGTACAGGATTTTTTTGGTGTTCACTTTAGAGTATTGTTTGAGCTGAAACTCTGAGGAAACTGTCCAGAAACCTTTGAAGAAATTTGAAAAGAAAACTCTAAGGGTAAATATCAGCACTACTGCTGCCACGAGGAGCACATGTATGTCCAAGTAATATAAATGTTAAAATATATTTTTTTTTATTTTTCTATGATTATTTGTGACTTAGGAAAATCATGGCATTTATGTGTGCAAGATTCGAATGGTACAGCTGGCGCAGCTGTGGCTAGAGCAAACATCCCACCATACTTAGGTGAACAAAATCTCACCGGATTGTCAAAGATACAGTATGTAGACAGTGGATCAAAGTCCACCAAGTGTTCCCAGGCTAGGGAGTAGGAAATCCCTGCTTTCTTCCATTTCAAATGAACTCTAGACAGAAAAGTTGCAATTACTGAGGCAGCTTTAAGGGGATGAGTGAGCAGTTACTTTAGAAACAGCACGGGTGTTAAACATACACAGCTCAGGTGTTGCCTTCTGGCAGTTTTTGTGTGTTCTTTAATATTAATCTTTGTAATTTAATAGGCATAAATAGAGATCATAATTACCTTAAACAAAAATGCTTTTAAAGTTTTGTCTGGCACATTATTTTGCACTTTTCCTTTAGACTGTAAACCATACAGAGAGAATTGTAACCTCAGTAGGAAACACAATACTTGGTACCTTTTATTGTGCTGAGGCAACAGCCAAAGCTACGAGAACCTCCACAAAATTCATTTTGGGTTATTTTAGTGATAGCCAGTGTTCAGGCTATTTGGAAATCGTTTCTTATTCTGACAGTCAGTAGCATATGTAAGTATTTTATGGAGTGGTCCAGTGGGATCTAGGGGAATTTATGAGATGCTATGCACCATAAAACTAGCTCACTAATTCATAAATAACCTTTTGAGCAAATAGGAATGAGAAGGAAATCTTTGCTTAGACCTGGAAGGAAAAACACTAAATACACCGTAACAGCATGGATTGACTCACCCCTGCCCGCTGTCACTGCTGGGCGATGCTGACGTTCCCAGGCTCAAATATTGCCTTGTGGATCCCTTGGATAGACCAGCCCAAGTCCTGAGGGTGTTTTCCAGAACAAGTTTAAGATCCAGACTCTCTCCTGAGGGACCGAGGCTGTAAAGGCTTACCATTTGGGAGCCTCCAATTTGTGTATGTGGATACAGCCACTGAGACACCTGCCGTGACCACCTTCCCAGCGTAAGCTGCTGGCAGTGTCAACGCTTGGCTTAGGTCACCTCATGTCAAGAGACACAGGAAAAGTGGTGGCAAAGAAAGAAAAAGAGAGAAAACATGCTTTCTGTGCAGTTGCTGAAATTGTGCCTGTCATGATTGGTCTGAGGGGAGGGAGTTAGGGTTTTCATGTGCTCCTGAAACTCTTGCTTTACTCATTTGCTGCTGTTGTTTCTAATAGCTGAGGACTGGGGGGGTGTGGAGGAAGCTCCAGGAGGCAAGTCATAAACGCCCAAAGAACAAAGCACCCAAAATGGGGCCAGTCCCTTTCTCCCTTTAATTTTCTTCCTGCCAGTGATGGCAACTCTTCAGAAGGAAAACCTTGTATCCGATGAGTCCCCTGCTACTTTTAGGATTTCCTTTTCACAGCTGGCCAAGTTTTTTTTGCTCCCTGCATACTCTTTGCGAGGCAGAAAATGCATTGCAAGGTTTGAAAGCCCAGGGCAGGGTTGGTACTTCCCCTCTTACCTTCCTGCATCTGTTAACCTTCTCCATATGAGAAGTCTCTTCCTTAGATGTTTGGGGAGCAGCTCAGGCTAAAAGGAAGAGAGGAAGAGCGTGGGTTTAATTTGGTTTATTGTTTATGGTAGGTTGCCTAATTTTAGGTGAATGGCTATTTGTTATATTAGCTGATGTGTATTTTGATATTGTAATTTGAATTACAGGAGTTGTCTAGTGCCAAGATTAGCATCATGAAATGAAATAAAATAAATAAAAAGGGTTAAAAAAACAATCAGCCAGTCCAATTAAAACTGTGGCTGTCTGGAGCCATGGAAAAATGTAGCATAAACAGAGCTGCAAGATTTGCAGGGTGGAGCTGGCATTGGCAGAGATGTACAGGTATATACCTGTCTCTCTGATTTGGCCCAAACAATCCCCAGTGTGCTCCTTTTTGGGATCAGAGAACAAAAGTCAGGCAATCACCGCTGAATCGTGGGAGAAGCCAATTTGCAGAGAAAAAGTACCTGTTCAAACAGTCCCCACTTTACTGAAACATCTCCTGTCTAAAGACTTTTAGCTCCTGTGCTTATCAGTTTATTGTCATGCTTTCTGGCAATTAGTGATCCACTTCACCCCTTGCAAGTTCACATCACCACTGAGCTAAACTGACAAGATAAACTCGGTGCTTAAAATTCCATTTCCAGTAATAGAAATGTACCCCCGTTCTGTCATTTTTTTAAGCTGATTTTTTTAAAAGTTATACGAAATTCCACCATATTAGATTAAGCCTGGAAGGCATGCATTTAAAGGGAGAAACCTGTGTTTCTGAAGAGTAAGACAGCTTATCGTTTTCACGTTGCAGATTTTTCAAAATAGCTATTTTCTGATTGCCATACCTGCTTTACCTTTTGACTTTGGCATTCATCTTTCTTCTTTTTATGTCTTTCACAATTCTTTTTTGTTTTTCTTTATCTGTTACTGCACTTTGCAAAATTTAGCCTGGAATCAGTAAGCCACTTAAGCACATATCCCGCTGTAAGCTTGTACTGGCCTTCTCTTGAATTCAGTGGGTATTAAGGTCTTGCTCAAGTCCTTCATTAAATCACAACCAAAATCTTGGTCCTTCAGTCTTACTTTAGGGACAGGGAGTTTCTTGCTCCTTGTTCATTTCATAGACCTCATGTCAACATGGGCAACATATTGACAGTTTTCTTATTGGCAGTCTTTTCTTCTGGGGTAATTTTAGAAAACAAAAGAAAAAAGAAACAATCCTTGAACTAGATGAAATTTCATTGGCATTCAGACTCCTGGATGATGACACTGGCTCAGCTGGAAACAAAGCTTATTTATAAGGTAGGTAAGTGTCCCACACTCCTAACTATGTGAAAAGAAACCACAGTGAGATGTTCTTCCCATCCTGCAGCAGAAGAGAAATGCTGCTGGGATTGTAGCAAGACAGGTCTTCTCATAAAATATGGTGCGTGCTGTTTTTTAACCAACTTGCAGTCAGCCTACTTCAGGGTGAGAGAGTTTATTGCACAATCCAGCTTCATAGATACCCTGATGTAGCTGCCTCTCTGGGAGCTAGTACTGTAGTGTCCCACCTCTGAAATGCCAACATCTACAGGGACAGACCATGGCGGTGTGACTTAGACAAAACCTGCTGAAATGAGCAAAGGTTGGGAGAGCCCTCTGTGTTTGCAGCAGTCTGGGAGGCCTATGGAGAGTTGGAACTGATTCTTGGTCGGTTCTTAAAAACGTGTGATCCAGTAGTGTTTTGGATCTAATTGAGAGAAAGCATCATCAAAGCCCAGAATCTCTCAGTCCCTTTGCAAATCATGTCTTCGTTAAACTGCCCTTTATCTCTTTTTCTATACATTGCCCTGAAAACAAATGAGTGCTTATTAAAAAGACATACTTACTCTCTTTCGTCTCATTTGAATTTGCTGTATGAACCAAGTCAGCAAGCATGTAAACGCTCTTAGAAAAAGTCTTTCATGTAGGTAACAGTGGACTTTTTTTAAGAGGGCAGTCTGCCAAAGGGTGTCCAATATAAGCTTTTGTAGACAGCAGTTTTTCTACACAGCTGAGTTGACAGCTTTCCTCCTGGGATAATCACAATCTTCATTCTTCTGGGACAAAATTGCTTCTGACAGTATAAAACCCAGCACATCTTTGATGTAAAATCTGACTCAAACACATGAATGGTGAGACTACAGAGTCATCCCATTCAAGAGAAAATGTTAGTAGTGGAAGCGAGATCAGAGGTGCCAGCTGAATTAATCAAACTAGTAAAACGTGAGGAAGTATCAGTCCATAAAGCTGCCTAATAAATCTGAGTGCACAGCGTTTGAAGGGAAGTGTCTTTGGACACTAAGCTGGGTGTCAGACCAGGGATGGGCTCTCTGTATGTGTAGTCCTGTCCTGTTGGTATACGCATGATGCGCTGCATTAGATGTTTTGAATGGGCATTTTTTCAAAAAGCCCATCTGAATCTCTAGCGCTCGTTGACACAGTGTAATACCCAGAGGCTTGTTGTTCTCCCTCTCTCTTTCTTCCTTCTCCATGTTTGGGGTGAGAACCCCAGGAGCTGCTGTCTTGAGTTGTGGGGGTGAACCTGGCAGATTTGGCTTTGTTTCTGCAGCCTGCCTGGGGGGGGGGGGGGTTGGGGGGTGTGAAGTGCACCACGTGCCCCTAAATATCAGCCACTTGGAGTTTGTAAAAGATTTCTCCATGGTAGGACCCAGAGTATCAACCAGCAAGTGTTTTGCAGGGGTAAAAGTAACATAGTACCATGTTTTTCTTAGATTTTAAAAACCACAGAAGGACAGCTGGGTTGCTTTGTCAGGGAATGTGTGTGGGTGAGGTAACCATCATCCTGTTCAGTAAGGCTCTTCCTGCTCTAGCCTGGCTGAGGGAAGGCCCCGCTCCTGGAAAGCAGGTCCTGCAGAGGAGGTTCTTTGGGTGGCTCCTTCCTCAACTCCATCCACAGATCCATGGCTACATGCCACTGCTTGGCCTGCTGCACCACAAACATAGGAACGACATAGCTCCTGTGCAAGTCTCCAGAGCTAAATTCCATGTTGCTGTAGTGATTTCCTTGAACTGAGGTTTCACTCTGGGCATCACACACTGTCCAAACTGCATTTTTCACCACTATCGGTGTTTTCACACTAATTTGTTTCTGCATCAATCTGTGTCCCTCCTTTTACTGTGATGTCATGTTATTACTCTGGCATGACAAGGTGACCAAATTCTGCCTGTGCACTGTTGCAGGGCCTTGTCATCACTGGTGTGACTCCAAGGAGAACTTGTACCCATGCAACTGACAATCCCAGTGCAGGGTGTCCCAGGTGCAGGTGATGAAGAAACCTAAGAGGATGTAGTTTTTGTAGGACATCTTTCTCATCTTCTGCACAGATGCTGTGAATAGGAGGGCTGGGTAGCTCTCCCATCCCTGCATGAGTGCAGATTTGTTTCTGCAAAGCTCAGCAGATTTGGAGATAAAGGTGCAGTTAAACAAAATTGTGGCATCTAGCCCAGCAACATTAATGGCAATAATATGTTGGTAAGCCTGGATTTGAGCATTCTTTGAGGGTCAGCAGGTGGCACCAGCGGCCCAG